>ONZH01005135.1:0-47023 GCA_900303285.1 Rhinella marina | reverse complement strand
TTTCCCACACACTTTAAACTGTTGGCGAACCCGCTGAGAACTTCAGGTTTGGCCAACAATACACTAATGTGCATGGAAGTCTTTAAAGGAAAAAAACAAATGGTTTAAAAATGGTGGATGTTTTAAACTGGGCCACAAATAAAAATGATCAAGAAGTAGCACCAGAAAATATTTATATAGTGTGGCAGTGGAGCTGCCAGAGGGCCATATGAGGGCCATTAAAAGGGTGTATCTCACCCAGAGAAAGGCTGGTAATGAGGTAATTAGCAGCCAGCTGAGGAGCTCATGTAAAGGTGGGCTGGGCTCTTCAGTCAGGGCTCCCCCTCTGGGGAAGGAGCAGGCTGCGCCAAGGCCTGTGGAAGCCAGGACCCTATAACCCTGGGTAGGGTAAGCTCTGTGTTGTGTTTTGGAGAGCTGGGTGGTAGACCCAGATCTCGATAGAGAGGGACAAATACTGTGGAGTCAGTGGCCAGACGGTCTAGAATTTGTGTTTATGATTTGTTTGGATTGCTGTAAAAGTGATAATAAAGCTGGATGTGACCAGTATGCACCCAAATCTGTAGTGCTGGAGTGGCTTCTTGAGTTGTGCCAACCATCTAAGATGAGAAGACGACGATCGTGGAGAGCTAAGTGACCCCAACTTTTCTCAATAGAGAGATGTATACTTGGGCAACACCGGGTATACACGCTGGTACTGTAAATTAGAGACCCTGCAAAAAAGTAAGTAAACTAAGTAATTAGCAGTAATCTCTTATTTTTTATATTTCTGATGTATTAGGACATAAAAGGGCAACTGTGATTTATCTCCAAATCTAATTTTATTAGCAGATGGAAAGAGATTTACAAACCACCCAGATGTAGTAGGAAAAATAAAATATGGCACTTGTGCCACTGCCAATACAGTGGTTGGCAGCTATATTATACCCTGTTAAAAATGTTCTTTGCTTAGTGTGATGCTTTGAAAAGTTTTGTTTTTTTCAAATGTTTTAGGCTTGGGCTCTACACTGACTTCTGTAATGAAATATCAGACACAAGTAAACCTGCACAATTTGGCCTTTGCCCAACGCTACCCCAAAATTCCGCACATTGGAATGACACCAACATTTTTCTTTAACTGCAACTTGTGAGCACACCCTTATCAGACTTCTGATGCTGCCAAGATCTTAATGTTCCCCACGTCTTAATGTTCATTATTTTCCATAAGACTAAGGGTCCTTTCACATGGGCAGGTTTTCTACTCATTTAGGCTAGAGGAAACCCCTTTAGGCTAGGGCTACACGGCGACAGTTGTCGTGCGACACCCGTGGCAGCCAGGATCCCTGAGTAGCAGGGATCCCATAGAAATGAATGGGATTGCCGTGGCAGTCGCAAGAAATCCAACCATGTAGCTTATCTTGAGGCATGGTTCTTATCCAATCTAAGGGTACGTCTACACAGTGATTTTGGGATATGTTGCACCTAAATAATGCAGAATAGCAGGGGTGCCATAGGAATGAATGGGGTTGCAGCAAAACTGCTGTGACCATGACATGTGAATTGCAAAAAAATCCACTAGTGCCATGGACTCCTCCTAGGCGAGTTATGTCATTTTCATTGGTCACATGTCCTAAAAGCAGCTTAGTCCCATTTAACTGAATAGGGCTGAGCTTCGGTACCAAACACAGCTGCTACACATTGGATGGCGCTGTGCTTAGAAAGTTGCAAGGAGGCCAGTGTGCTCAACAGAGTATCACAGCCTCTTCTAACTGCTCTTTCTTTGGGGGGATGCCAACTGTCAGACCTCCACTGATCAGATACTGATGAACTATCCTCTGACCTATCCTGAGCATATGTCATCAGTATTAAAATCTTAGTAAACCCCTTTAATAATTAAAATCAGGGTTGAGATAGCAGGATTTAAAAAACTTTATAGTTCTCTTGGAAAATGAAACCTCTGCTCTAAACAAAAATGAAGACAGCAAAGTTTTTATTTGAGACATTTTAATAAGTTTGCCCCAATAATTCTTTTTTTTCCAGAAACAGCACCACTCTTGTCCTTGGGTTGTGCTGAGTATTGCAGATTTCAGTGGGGATGACCTGCAATACTAGACACAACCCATGAATGAGAGGAACACATTTTCTAGAAGAAAGTCACCATGTTTTTCTGACCTCATGCTACGACTTTAATAGCAGCTTGACAATTGATTTGCCATTGCCATCAAACTGATTCCAGTAGCATGGTTTCTGGTAGTGCTGGTTTGAGGGCATTTCTTTTGTATGGGCAAGGCAAGGGAAGTGCAGAAAGAGTAGTCTGGTTGTTTGTAAAGAGAGAGGCAGGAGAGACACAGATGGCCTCCCTCCTACTACTATCACTTCTGTGAGACCACCCATGATTTCTAGTAGACCAGACGTCCTTTGTGCATTTTCTCTAAAATGTTCTTGGTCATCTCAAAGAGGTATCATTGTGTCATAAGTAGGCTGTTAGGTGGCAAACTCATGAGAATGAGCCATAGTTTCTCATGGTACAAATTATTTTTTTTGTGTTGGTGAACGTTGAAAAGATACGATTCCTGAGGCTTTATGCAGCAACTTCAAGCCATTTTAACACAATGGTGGGCCCAATGTAAGGATTTCATGGCCTGTGCCATTTGGGGTGCCCAGGACTGGAAATACTTGTGCTACAGGACTCCTGGTGCCACTGGAATGTCTGGTCATCTTCCTGTAGGCTCTCGACTGTTAAAAGTAAATTCTATATACTTTTCTATGACTGTCCAAAAGTCTAAAATATCTGATCCATTCAGGGAAGTTCAGCACCATTATTTTGATTTTGTGTTTGGAAATGTAGGTTAAAATACCAAAAAAATGTTGTATGCACCTTTGACATTCTAGACCAACTGTTCCCTGGTCTCCAGTCTTTATTTACTTCGGTAATGATGTGTTGTCTGGACACATGACGGTGGCAGCCAGTCACCGGCTGCCAACAACAACTGGCTGTCACAGTCAAATCTCAAGATGAGACAACATTGTAGCATAGCAAGCAAATATTGGAAAATGACCGCAGAAGTGTTGGCACAGGAGTGGCAGGGAACTGAGGATATGTCCATGGCTGCCAAGTGCCTGAGATTTCCCAGGATTAACCCCGGTTTTCTGATACAGTCTCAAAATGGGTGGGGCTAATCTTAACTCCATAAATCAGCACTGCAGGGTCGGTTTTAGATTATTCAAATTTACCAATTTAAATGTTGGTAAGTATGTAAGTCCACATGGGCATGTTTGGGAAAGTCTGAGATGAGTCTCCAGCAAAGCCACTTAGACAGAGTTCACACTTCAGTTATTTGGTCAGTTATTTCCATCAAGTATTGCGAGATAAAACCAGGTCCATGTCAATAACACAGAACAGATGCAGATCTTTCCATTACACCTTATCTCTGAGTAGGCTTCACTTCTGGTTTTGGCTTACAATAACTGATGGAAATAACTTAACAAATAACTGAAATGTGAACTCAGCCGTACATGTGAATTTTTTTCTACCGAACCTTTTTTTAAATCTCATCCACTTTGCTGCTACTGATTTTCTTGACACATTTTCGCCGTTGAAAATTTGAAGCATGTGTGTCCCTGTAACCACACCCTGAGAGTATAATAGAGAGTCAATTAAAAATTCATGTATAGACTTTCTGAGACATGGATTGTAATATCCCGAGAAATCCGGATTTTCAATTCTTCAGCCTTCAGGGTCATTCACACAGCCATTGTTTGGCCGTGCCTGTATTGCGGCCTGCAACAGTGGGTCCGCAATATGAGGGCACCGGCCATGTGCACCCCACACCACGTATGTGGACCCATTCACTTAAATGGGTACGACAATCCAGAAGGTCAGTGCGGAATGGAGCACTACAGGGTGCTTCCGTGGGGTTTCTCTCCATGCTTCCACGACGCAAAAAAGTGGAACAAATCCTGGATCTGTCGCAGCAGCCGCATGGATGGTGCCTGTGCATTGGGGTCCCCAATGCAAAGAATGACTGAACAACGGCTGTGTGAATGAGCCCTTCGGCATGGCGCTCTTCCTGCACCTAGTTGGTGCTCAGGACAGCCAGTTTTATAAAACCTGAACAGTTTTTTGTAAGAAGTCAGCTTGGATTCCTCCTTGTAACAGCTGGTCCCTGAATATGTTAGACACAGTCTTTATTTGGATGATAAATCTACAGCATCAAGCAACTATATGTTTTGTCTACATCATAATGCAAAGTATTTCCTATGCAAGACTGAACATGAGGGCCTCACCACCCTCCCCTGCTGCTGTCACGTACCTGTCGCCTTTCTTCCCTGTAAATCGGTTCAAGGGAAAATGTGCGAGGCTGAGATATGGTGGAACTAATTGGTCTCAGCTGGGCGCTGGTCCCCCAGGCTCTCAATTAAAGCTGCGCAGTCAGATTCATCAAAGTTAGTTAACACTGTGTGCTCTGTGCAGAAAACGGATGGGATCAGTGGTGTGCGGAGCCAGGTCTGCCCTCTCCACAGCTGCTTGTGCATGCCTGTTGAGGAAGGGGGTGTGTTCAGATACAAGGGTTAATAAAATCAGTAACTCACATTGCATCATATACAAGGGTCCAGAGACTGTGGTTACAACATGCTGAGTTTCGAAACATTTTGCAATTTAACGGTAATTACCTAAATGACAGTATCAGGTTTTCCTCAATATTTGTCTGAAAAGCACTGGTTACAGATCACCCCTTATTTACTGACCCCAAATAAGACCCCAAAATTAATAAAGACTAGGGATAAGTGAATTTTTGAAAAATTTTCTGAAAATTTGTCCAAATCGTGTGCCTGGTTCGTTTTGGACATGAAAAGCTATGAGTGCAATTCTGGCCCTCTGGCTTTCTTTGGATGCCAACACTCTTCCAAGTGGGTGTTACCAGTTGGGGGTGTGCCACAGCACAGTCTGATACTATCCAATCATTGATGCAGTACAACAATAGCATCCTGTTTAACTACATCTTTATGTAAAAGAGAGAATTCCATTTGTATTGTATGTATTTTACACTTCAATCCTATCTCTCATCCATAAATGTGAACTTGGGCCCTGTCCTATATTTTTTTTTATTACCTATTATGCTTTTTGTTCAATCTTTCCACCTTTGTCACTTTTTCTTACTACCTAAAAGCAATGAAGAAGAAAGTGACCTGAGAACAAAGGGAGCTGGCAGGCAGCATAATGCCCCTTCGTGACCCCACTCAGAATGGGAGGATGGGTTCATGCATAGCCCATTCATGTTATCACCGCGAAAACATAATAGGCTTCTACATGTACCAGATGATGTACCATCACTGAAGCCATTGACACTTGTGTTATAGACATTACATAAGCCTTATGGAGGCAGCGGGGAATAGCATGTCTCATATAGACCTATTGTACATAAAGCATTTAGCCTTTACTGTATATCCACAATAGCCAACAAAGTCACTCAGTATGCCGACTGAATCAATATTGTTACCCTGGCACCCCTTGCTTGCAATTCTGTCCCCACACACAGGCAAAGGCGCTGGGTTTTCCCCTTCCCTCCCGCTGCTACACGCCGTGTTGATAGGTGCAGGCAGTAGGGTTCTCAAGCTGTGGTCTGCGCTCTGTGCCGGCACTTCACTCCTGCTTGTAGGCTTGGGCGCAGCAAGTTCACTCCTCGTCTGCGGCGGCTCCTTACGATGGCATGGATGTTGTGCTCCGGCTCACATGGGAAAGCGGGTTTGCACTCGCTAAACATTACAAATATTACTTAGGAAAATGGAGTGAGTTTGGTTTACTTTTTTATTTTCTTTTATTAATTTGATTTACCCAGAAAATTCCTTACTACAAAAGTATCTACTTTGCCTTCTGGCACATCGATACATTACAGCCCACTAAACAATTGTAGCCTGACACACAAATAAGTGTACATGGATGTGGTCAATCGCTACCCCTCTCTAAATGGAGAAAGGTCCCCATAAATCTTCACCAACCCAAAGGCCTGCAATGGTTGGGGATTAATGGCTTCTCTTCTTGGTGCCCCTACAGTGTCCACCAAGGCCTGAAGTTGTGGACTAGCTCCTCCAGAAGTGAGAATGAAGACTTTATGCCACTAAATGAGAACCTGACTACACAGGTCATTCACTTAAGTCTAATGATTAAGTTCCCCTGCGGAGGCGCTGGAGTTAAATTGAACATTTGCTGCCAGGTTTATGGACAGATTACAGCTGATCGCTGAAGATCACGGCAGTAGGATTTGATTATCAGCTTCTGATCAGGTACCCTTTTAACATAAAGAGGCTTTAAAAGGAGAAAACTTTTTAAATGTTCCAATAAACCTTAAGGGCCCTTGCAGACAAGCGTGAGACACGCACGTCTTCTGCATTGCGGGCCCTGGCTTGAACTCCCGGCACTGAACGGGGTTACATAGCATTATACTGATTTATGATGCTATGTAAACCTTACAGTTCTCTAATGTGTTGGATAACACTAACGGCATTATGTCAGTGTTATCCAACACATTCCAGAACTGTAAGGGTTACATAGCATCATAAATCAGTATAATGCTATGTAACCCCGTTCAGTGCAGGGAGTTCAAGCCAAGGCTCGCGATGCGGGAGACATGCCTGTCTCACGCTCGTCTGCGTGGGCCCTAAAGGATTAAATCCACCTTACTTTTAGTATTATAGTCAGAGACAAGAGAAGTTCTAAATAATTCGATTCAATATTGCATCACATTTGTCAAGTGGCACATGTGGTGTAACTTAGTTGGCGTGTTGGACATTTTTTTTGTGCAAAGAAATACTTTTTTTTTAGCCCCTTTCAGAACTCTCAAAATTAGTGTAAAAAATTCTCGCATAATCAATTTGATGCATGTACTCCATGTTTTTGGCACTATTTGAAACAGATAAAAAAGCTGACTGCACCTCAACAAGTTTATTTATGACAGATCATGGTAGTCCATGATGCACCTCAAAATTTGTTATGTTTTGGTGGCAGCAGTATCCTGGGGCTTCATAAACATGGAATACTCAGGGGCCCAACCATAATGCTGTTACCGTAGGAATTATGGAATAAAAGGGTCTTGAACTTACAAGAGGTGAGGAGAATTCTTAATACACATATGCTGACCTTTATATCTTCTGGACAATGTAAGTAGGTGATTTTTTTTAAAATTTTTATTAAAGAGCCCCATTCAGTGGAACAATTTGAAACTCGTTAAGGTTCCAAGTTCAATTCCTAGCAAACTCACTAGGAAAATATCCTAGGGAAATTATTTACAGGTGATTATAAATGCACTATCATTACTTCAGTATTATATATGAAATGTCTCCATTTGGGCATTAGAATTCTCTTAGTCGGTTAACTGTGATTGATTCCATCATTAGATGAATAAATGGAGGACCAGGAATCTTCCAGAAGACCAGTTTCCTTCAATGAATCAAATAAACCGCAAAGCAAGGGTTTTATTCCAGGAGTTCTGCATGATTTACATGGATCCTCCACAGCACAAATTCCTATGGTCCTGGCAGAAAATATTTATATACATACAGTATGTGCAGCTGGACTTCTCTGAAAAGTGAGAGTGTAATAGAAAATATATCACTTTCTAAATCTACAGTTCAAAAAAAAATCATTGAAGTATAACTATAAGCTTTTTACTTATGGTATGTTCTTTGTGAAATTCAGTCTAGTAGACTCAAATGGTTATTCCCATCTCATAGGATGTGCCATCAATGCCAGATAAGTACAGGTCCCACCTCTAGGACCTGTTCCTATCTCCAGAACGAGGCCCCTGAAGTGAAGGAGAGCACGCTGTGCATCTCCTTTCACTGCTATACGAATTCCAAAAATTGCTTAGCGAGGCTGCTTTGTTATTTTAAAAACTCTCATTGGGGTGAAGAGAAGGTGGCCATGTATGAACAGCTGCTCTCCCTCCACTCCCTCCCATTCTGGAGATAGGAAGGGATGCTAAAGGTGACATTGATGTCATATCCCATTGACTGAGATAGGAGTACCCTTTTAAAGTGAATGTCCACCTTTGACACCTTTGAAATGGCTTACTGTTTCCTTCTAAACCATTTTTTCATCCCATTTTAGATGAGATGAAAAGGGTGTTAAAGGGCATCTGTCAGCAGAGTTGTACATATGAAACTGGCTGACCTGTTACATGTGTGCTTGGCAGATGAAGGCATCTGTGTTTGTCCCATGTTCATATGTGCTCGCATTGGTGAGAAAAATGCTCCATGGGGCATTGCTGCTACACATAGAGGCTCAGCTCTCTCTGCAACTGCTGCTCTCTCTTCACTTTGCCAAGCAGCGTAAACATGATCTCATCTGGCCCTGTCAATCAAAGTGGAAAGGGCACAGCATTTGCAGAGAGATCTGAGCCTCTAGGTGTAATGGCAACACAGATGTCTTCAGCTGCCAAGTGCACATGTAACAGGTCAGCCAGTTTCATATGTACAAATCTGCTGACAGATGCCCTTTAAGGAGAACCTGTCACCAAGAGAACCAAGCAGCATGTTGCAAAGCAGAAGGAGCTGAGCAGTTTGACATATAGGGGTCATTTACTATGCTGAAATATGCCTATAGTAGGCATATGCCGCTTCGACCAGGTCATGCCAGGTGTGAGCGGGGAAGGGGATGTTTTAGGCATAGAAAATAGTCTAAATGTAAGACAGCTCGGAAGCTGTCTTACATTTAGAACTGGCACTGGATGTGCCGAAGTTATGGAGAGGCCTGCACCAGTTTATAGCTTTAACGCCGGTCTTAATAAATGTGCCCCATAGTTTTTTGGAAAAAGATTCAGTAAAGATTCAGTATTCTTTTAAATCTCTGCTCGTTCCAGTTTAGGAGTCCAGTGGCTGGTCCTATTAGTGATTGACAGATATCTGTGCATGACATACAGATATATCAGTGTTTAGCTAAAACTCCCCACTAGACTGTGGGGAGAAAAGATTTAAATGAAAAAAAATACAAGTTTTTCAAAATTTTTCCATACAATGATATATCAGTCATCTCAGCACCTCCTGTTCTATAAGCTCCAGCCTTCAGACTGCACTACGTTTTCATAGTGACAGGTTCCCTTTAAATATTAGAAACTAGAAAACTGTATAGTTTATTCACTTAAAATACACAGAATAACCTCTGTTTTTTTTAATTATAAAGTTAGTTACTTTAGCAACTTGAATTTTTAATTGAACTCTTTAGTCAGTTCAAATTTGCTAATCCAAATATAAAATAAGAAATAAATTATTTGCATACTTTCCTGTGGCCTCCCTGTGATTTACCACCTGTTTCTCCTAAATATTAAGCAGCTCTCGGAACATCTCAGACACATTGAGAACTTTCAGATGCGGCTGTGTGGTAAATACAACTTAATTTCATCTCTTAGTAATCATCACAGTGGACTAAAGCTCTTTGGAGCCATGGAGAAGCCCGGTATTAGGATCAATGGACAATGATGTGAAGGCCAGAGCATCAAGAGAGGTTGTCATGGTAATAGCATCCTATTAATATCTGTCTCGCTGTTACCAGCCAGGCTCTTAAATCCCATAGTGTAGAGCAGAGATGCAGGATTTATGGCTCGTAGAAGAAGGAAATGTGAAAATCCATCATGCATTGTGCGTGAGTTGAGTGGAGTGTGTTTTATTTGAAAAATTTTAAAGTATTATTGAAATTTGTAATTAGATTTCATTCTAGCCTATCACGTCAAATTAATTTTAGTAGATCAAAATTCTAATCAAAAACTTGGATCCAAACCATGGCCTACAGCATGTCTTCCATCGTCTTAACTAATCGGCTCCTTGGTCATTCAGGCACTCATTTATAACCACTGAGCCAGCAAGCTCATGGTCTTTTCAGCACTCCATAAAACCTAAAGGCCTCCCCAATTCCTGTCTTTAGAATGTCCATTCATACAAATACTACATAGAACTTCTTTCGACAAGTTCCCAAAGACCTGCTCAAGGAAGCGTTTAAATTAACAGCTGGCTTCTAGGCTTCTTGTAATCTGCTCAGAATGTTCTCCAACTGCGTGTGGCATAGATACTCATGAGATTTCATTGTCTTAGAAAATAGAGGAGTTGGGGGTGACTGTGCCAAGGGCTGTATGAGTTTCATTCCAAAGTAATTTAGTGACACCCGAGGATGTTGGCAGATCTACTTGGGTGATTTTCTGAAGACGGTAACACAATAAAAAGTTCACAAAAACAATTAAACCAGTGGAGTAGGTGCACAGAATGAATGGAAGGAAATGTCGTCTGTAGAACGACTGGAAGACAATGAGATAGCTTGAAGTAGTAACAATAGTGAACCACTGCTGCGTATCCTTAGAGTTCTGTATAATCAACTGGTGGAAAATATTATGGGAGTTATTTACGGATACGAACATTCAATGGTTGTCTTTCAATACATCAAATTACGTTGATGGAGGCCATGAGTTATATTTGAATCAAATAGCCACCAAACCTGGGGTTGAGGTTTGAGGTTTGGTGGCTATTTGGGTGACCCGCTTTTTTCCTCCCCATCATGTCTATGGGTAAGTTTAATTGTGGTTATATTGTTTATTGTCATTAGGGTTATTATACCTTTGGGCCCTCTTCTTTTCTGGGTTATATCCCTGTGTGGCCGAGTATTTATATCGTACATAGCCACTATCATTATCTTAGGTCACAATTTAGTGTGATAGATATCTATTGTGACTATGCTTACCCTTATTATGACATGTGTTACATCGAATGGGGAGATGCGGTATTTTCCCTTTTAGCCTATGACTCTAACCAGCACTTTTGGGGTTCTTTTTTGTGTCCCATTTTTTTAATTATTGTTTCTGATATATATATTTTTTATGCACTATACCAATAAATTATTACTTTTTATATTTTATGTAATTCTGTTGTGTTGAGTACTTTTTCTGGTTCTCCTAATCGGGAGACTGGGGTTGTAGGTTATCTCATGTATATCTGTACTCCTAAGGGATAATGTTTTGAGGCATATTTTCCAGGTTCTATACTTGTCCGTGCGTGCGGACAAGTATAGGCATTTTGAATGGGGCCACCCAGCGTGTGTTCCGAGCGTGCGGAACACACGCCGGGCGGCCCCCGTATTATTGCAGGTCCGCAATAATACGGCCGTCTGAATGGGGTCCAAATTGTATCTTCTTTAATCTTAAGCAATAACTAGCAATAACTGGGGGTTAGTGGGCAGGGTGTGGTGTGCACCAGTTTCTTGACATCATTTCTTGACATCATTTTTATGGACTTCACCTGTTTTGCCTAGAAACCATGGCCTTTTGTGGCACATGGTACATTACTACCCATTAGCTGCTACATGGAAACCCAGTGTAAAAGATGTCTTGAAACATTGATCAGCATTCAGACACCATGTTATCCTGCAGTAAGGCACTAGCCTCAGTTTTCTTATACCATTTTCTAGAATACTACTGTAAATAAGCAGCTTCTCCTACATATCTAGCCTGCGGTCCGATCTACCATAGCGGTCCTGAGGGCAATATTTTTTCTCATGAGGCAACATTTTCCAAAGAATCACTGTTTTCTATCCATTATTTTATCTCATTTATTTGCTGTGACAACAAAATGGATAACAGAAGGTCCTTGCCCCAATTTCTTACTATAAGTGTCCTAGAGTCCTATGAACTGTAGCAGTAACGGCTTTACTAGTTAGAGAGGGTATCTAATAGGGAAGTGATGGAGAATGTTTTAGAGACCGAATGCCCAAATTACAACCCAAAACCCACTAATTTATCACAGTGTCAACACGGCAATGTAACCTGAATACTACAGTCTAATATAGTATCCATGTACTTTATCATTTAGCTATTATATCCTGCCTACATTCAATGCGCTGCCTGTGCTGTTCATAGTGCGCCCTACACTGATGAATGGCAGGAAAGGTCTAAGGCATATTAGTACACCATAGACTTTTTCCAGGGTGCGGATTTCCACAGAGAGGGATCTGAGTGGTGCCTCTAGCACCCGTGCCATTGGTTCACCACCACTGGTATAGGACATATCTGCTGTAGTCACTTTTTTAAAAGTACAATTTTTTAGCCACTTGGGGATTTTTTTTCGAAAATGTTATGTTATATTAAAAAAGTTTTAAAAAATCATGAATTTGATGCAATTTCCTAGAGAGATCTTGGCATGGTTAATAGGGTTTTCCAGGAATTTGTCTCTTCCAGGAGACGTACTGGTGACACTAACCATATCTTGATTCACCCCGCTGAAATATATTGTCAGGATTGCTGACCTGATGCACATACTGAAGAGGACCTGCTGAGCTCAAGCACAGCAGTCCTGGCAATGTATTAAGACTGCTGATAGGAGGAATTGGCCGAGTCTCACACTTACCCTCCCACCCCTTTCTAATTCAACCTTTCCCTAGTATGGGAATCAATAAAAACAAGACTCCTTGCAATTTGTTCAACACCTTTATTGTTGGGTGGTGATCGGCCACAGCAAATTTAAATCAATGCGGCAAACTCTTTACAACCGTATCAACCAAAGAACATACTGACGGAGCGTTATGCCAACTGCCGGACTCCCAGCGGGCAAGTCCGCCATCCGCCTCTCAACCACCCGATCTGTTTACTGCCGCCACGGAGGGGACCCAATGCCCTACACGGGGCTCCGACCACCACCCAACAGGAACAGGGCTTGCTCAATACCGTCTTGAACACTGGACAAAAAGATGTCCAGCCCAATGTCCGATAAGTGTACCCCATCTGGTCTCATCAGGGAGCGATTGTCAGCCTCCAGCTGGCGATGTCTAACCACTATCCAACCCCGGGAACGTACAAAATGAGAAATACGTGTGTTGACCGTACATCTACACTTCTCCATGGCCTCCGCATTCCGAGCGCCAAGCCATACTACTCGAGGAACAATCTCCGACCACACTAATACTAATTCGGAGAAAAAGGCAGAAAAATGCTCAATATCCAAGCGCATCAATGTGAGGAGTTCCACCAACCTCAAAGAACAAAGGTCGTTACCACCAGCGTGAATCACTAAAATCACCGGACCCGTCGAATGACGACTAATATCAACTACCTCCGGCAATATCTGGGACCATCTGAGACTTCTAATTCCTCGCCAGAAAACATTGATGTCGCAGAAACCAAGCGTCCGCCCGCTCCGGTCTGCACTTGGCCCCCTGAGCTGCCCAGAAGACGTAGGAATGTCTGAGCAACCAGACCGCCGGACGGACAGCACCTACGAAAAACATAGTTAGAAATAAATGAAAATAATGCACAGTAAAGGGTATTTTTACCATAGGTGCGTTGGGCAATCCCGGCCAACTTGGTCCGCCTCCAGATGAAGGGTTCGAAACTCCTGCCAATGAAAACGAGACAACGCGTCAGCTATCTTGTTATCAACACCTGGCACATGCCGAGCCCGAAAGAAAATATTGTTCTCTAAACATCTTAACACCAAATGCCTCAGCAAAGCCAACACCGGGAGGGACGAAGATGAGAGGCTGTTCACACAGTGCACAACCACCAAGTTGTTCGTCCAAAATCAGACATGGCTGTTAGACAAACTAGAACCCCAAATCTCCACTGCTACTATAATGGGGAAAAGTTCTAAAAGCGTAAGGTTCCTGCACAGGCCGGACGAAAACCAGGAGGTGGGCCAGGAAGAAGAACACCAATGCTTACCGAAGACAGCACTGAACCCGCAGGAGCCAGCTGTGTCAGAGAACAGGTCAAGATCCGCGTTGGAACGTTCTTGTGCCATGTAACACGTGTGGCCATTGAAAGAATACAGGAGAATTTTCCACACGGCCAAATCAGATTTCAGGGACCTCGTGACTCGGATTCGGTGTCATGGAGATTTGACACCACAGGTGGTCAGGGACAGCCAACGTGAAAAGACCCGGCCCATGGGCATTATCCGGCAGGCAAAACATAAAAGGCCCAAAAGAGACTGAAACTGGAGGAGAGTAGTTTTCCTAACTGCCAAGAAACCCACGATGAGCTGAAGGAGCCGCTGTAGCGAAAAATCATACCCACTGTGTCAATTTCAATTCCCAAAAAAGACAAACACGTGACAGGGCCTTCCGTCTTATCAGAAGAAATGGGAACCCCAAACTGTGACATAAAGGTTAAAAAAGTGTACAAAAGCGCCTGACAACCATTGCCCGAACCGTCCGCAACAAACAAAAAATCATCTAAATAATTAATAACCGAACTGGATCCCGATTCATACTTGACAACCCATTCTAAGAACGAGCTGAACAATTCAAAATAATGACATGAATTCAAACATCCCATGGGAAGGAACGTATCGTAATAATAGTTACCGTCCACGCAACAGTCTAACAGGTGATAACAGTCGGGGTGGACCGGGAGAAGCCGAAAAGCTGATTCGATATCTGATTTCGCCAAAAGGGCACCCCGGCCCGCCTCTCTGACCCGCCGCACAGTGTGTTCAAAGGAGTCATAAGAAACCGAGGCATCCTCCAGAGAAATGGCATCATTCACGGATGAGCCTTTAGGGTGGGAAAGATGATGGATTAACCGGAATTTCCCAGGCTCCTTCTTAGGGACCACACCTAGCGGTGAAACGCGCAAATTGGGAAAGTGAATGGCACTAAACTTACCCATGATCCTACCCAATGAAACCTCTTTCGCAATCTTGTCCCTAAGGACCGCCAGGAACTCCCTTGCAGACTTCAGATTATCCGCAAAAACAGGTGATCTACTTAATACAAAAGGTATTAAAAAAAAAGAACAAAAAACCAAAAAGTAACTGCCCAGCGGCCTGCTTATTGTGGTACCAGTCGAGCCATGGCCCCATCTTGGCCACACTCACCGGGGTCCTTGGGATCACCCTGACCGGGGGCTTTGAGGGCTTGCCTGAAGAACGGGAGCAACGGTTGGCGAACGGCCATAAACATCAAAGGAGAAAGGGGCATAAGCAGTCTCTGCGCCCCCTCCCTATGCCGTTGGGCGCCCCTCCAGGATGAGTTTTACAGCAGCCCAGTGAAGGGTGAGTCAAGATGTTAATTAGCAATCCCAGGTCAGTGTCGTCTGTACTTCTTGTGTAGTACTGTACTTTATAGTGCTAAATGTAGGTGACAAACTCCCTTTAACCCCTTCCTGCCACACAATGTACACTAACATTGTATACATAATTGATGTATACTTATGGCAAAATGATAGCATGGCTTAAGAGCTGATCTCAGCCATTTAATCCCTTAGATGCTACAGTCAATAGCGTCTGTAGCATCTAAGAGTTACTGCTACCCTACTGGCACTACTGCAAGGCTATCACTATGTGCTAATGGGTTTTCATAACTGCGGGGGAACTAATGAAGGTCTTAGGTCTGCCATCTTGGTACACCTATTAGGCTGGGCTGGAGACCGGGCCCAATAGGTTGTCTGCCATCATTACTCTGACAGGCATAATGTACTGGAATGTATAAGTGTTGCTGTTATAATAGTAGTGACTGAATCCCCTAATGGTTATATGCCAAAGTGGGACCCAAGAAAGTAAAAGAATGCAATGAAAAAAAAAACAACCAGATAATTTGCATCACTACATCTATAACACAAAGTGACAGAATTGTTTTTTTTTATCCTAACACCTATAACAATGGTACCAATAAAAACTAAAGCTTGCCCTGCAAAAACGCGCAAATTTGGAAAGTGAATGGCACTAAACTTACCCATGATCCTACCCAACGAAACCTCTTTCGCAATCTTGTCCCTAAGGACCGCCAGGAACACCCTTGCAGACTTCAGATTATCCGCAAAAACAGGTGATCTACTTAATACAAAAGGTATAAAAAAAAAGAACAAAAAACCAAAACGTAACTGCCCAGCGGCCTGCTTATTGCGGTACCAGTCGAGCCATGGCCCCATCTTGGCCACACTCACCGGGGTCCTTGGAATCACCCTGACCGGGGGCTTTGAGGGCTTGCCTGAAGAACGGGAGCAACGGTTGGCGGTGTGAGGGGCTCCTCAAATAGAACACTCGTGCTTGTATTTGCAGAGGGCTGCGAATTTGCAGAAATCTTCATTAAATAGCCAGTACACTCCTGGACATCTAACAGCCACTGGTCCTTGTGCTGGATATGCTCCAGGGCCAGCAGCCAGGACGAGAAAGGGTTGTGGACGCGGGGCCGTCATCAGATGCAATCACACATCAGTAGCCTTGACCCCCCAATGGATATCCGGCTGTAAAGCCAAACGCCTCCTAAAATCCTCATCGTAACGCCACCATGCACTGCCGCCGTGAGCTTTGTAAGCGCTATAAATAGCTAAAAAGCTCAGAGCAGCGCTCAGGGTGATGCTGACCCATAAAACATCCAATGACAGAAAACGGCTGCAACCAGTTGTTCATAGTTTTCGCTACCTTAGGCCTCTGTTCGTAAGGCTTATCCGAGGGAAGCCGGCATTCCTTGTCTACGGTTTGTTGATCCACCGAAACCAAGGACCAGATGTCAATGTACTGGTTGGCCCAAATTTTTTCTTTTGTCGGCTCATCGACATCAGAACCCAAAGGACTCACACTGCAAAACTGCGCATCCTTATGGACACCCGCAATCACAATTGGAGGTCTATAAGATGCAACCGAAACCGGTGGCGAAGGAGTGGGCTGCAATTTATCTAACAGTGCCCGCAGTGTCGCCAGCACTTCCGAACCACTACTCCCCGCACCCCACGCACCAGCATACTGGTACTCACCAGAAGTCGATGGGAGAAGAGGTGTGGGAACCACAGATGAAGGAGTAGTTTGCGACACCGGGACCGGAAACAGGCTAGGGGCCCTGGATGCATGGCTAGGCACCTGCCTTTTACATTTGCTGACACCAGACTCCTCAGACACGCTGGACGATCCGTCTGACGACGACAGTGAGCGCCATCTGGAGGATCTGGAACGCCTACTTCTCCAGGAATCCCTTGAACGGCGACAGGACTGGCGTTTACGGGCATGGCGACGAGAACGTCTCCTGGATTCTTGGGATGTAGAAGAGGATGCAGAACGCTGCCTGCGCCTGCAGGCACCCGTATCAAAGGGGGCTGGAGGTTGGGGAGGGGGCGGTAAAAGAATAGGGGGGGCCTGTGATAACTGAGGCTGCGGACAATCTGAGGGGGGTAGGGGTGTAATAGCCCCCTCCTCCAAAGCAGCTGCGACAGGAGTTACAGCTTGTTGCGTGGTATACACACTTTAGCCCCTTGTGAAGGGAGGGCATAGGGGGCACATCAGAAGAGGCGAAGCTAGCTTGGGCACCCATCGCTGACGATGTGGAAACTCGCTCCAGAAAGCTGCGGCACAGGAAGGGGAGGAGACATCAAAGGGACCTGTTGCTCATTCACAGGCCGCGCTGTAATACTGCGCCCCCTGGTGGCTGGAGATGTCGGGGCCGGTGGACTATGCCCTAGCCTAACGGGGGGACGGGAACGCCGTGCGGACCGCCTGCCCCCCAATCCTACTGAAGAGCTCCCCGCTCCCTGCACGCCCTGAGCGCCGAAGGACAGCGCGGCTGCAGGGAGGGAGGAAGAAGGTGCTGAGGCTAGGCTGTCCAGAAAGGACTGCAGCCATCCCACATCTTCTGAGGAACAATTCTCCCGAAGAGCCTCACACAACGCCGCATCAGAGGACATCCTGGGACGGAAGGTACGTTACCAAGACGCTTCTGATCCCAAGAGGAAGAGCAGGGGGAGGAGGCAGGTCATATAAACCCTATGGGAGGGCTCTCATGTCTTGTAGGAGGGCTAGCAACCCCCTCCCCCCAATAGGAAAAGAGGAAGGGGGAGCCACACTAAATTAACCCCTTCTAGTAATGCCGCTGAAACTGCTCCCCACAACAGAAGGGGTGGGTTAACTCCTAGAACCCCGGCCATAAACATCAAAGGAGAAAGGGGCATAAGCAGTCTCTGCGCCCCCTCCCTATGCCGTTGGGCGCCCCTCCAGGATGAGTTTTACAGCAGCCCAGTGAAGGGTGAGTCAAGATGTTAATTAGCAATCCCAGGTCAGTGTCGTCTGTACTTCTTGTGTAGTACTGTACTTTATAGTGCTAAATGTAGGTGACAAACTCCCTTTAACCCCTTCCTGCCACACAATGTACACTAACATTGTATACATAATTGTTGTATACTTATGGCAAAATGATAGCATGGCTTAAGAGCTGATCTCAGCCATTTAATCCCTTAGATGCTACAGTCAATAGCGTCTGTAGCATCTAAGAGTTACTGCTACCCTACTGGCACTACTGCAAGGCTATCACTATGTGCTAATGGGTTTTCATAACTGCGGGGGAACTAATGAAGGTCTTAGGTCTGCCATCTTGGTACACCTATTAGGCTGGGCTGGAGACCGGGCCCAATAGGTTGTCTGCCATCATTACTCTGACAGGCATAATGTACTGGAATGTATAAGTGTTGCTGTTATAATAGTAGTGACTGAATCCCCTAATGGTTATATGCCAAAGTGGGACCCAAGAAAGTAAAAGAATGCAATGAAAAAAAAAACAACCAGATAATTTGCATCACTACATCTATAACACAAAGTGACAGAATTGTTTTTTTTTATCCTAACACCTATAACAATGGTACCAATAAAAACTAAAGCTTGCCCTGCAAAAATAAAGCCCTTACACAGCGCCATCAATGGAAAAATGAAAAGTTATAGCTCTCTGAATATAGCAACAGGAAATCAAATGGTGAATGGCTCAAAATTTTAAAATGTTAAAAAACGGCGTTACTGGTTTAATTTATAGCCCACTGAAAGAGTTAATAAAATTTAGTAACATAGTTTATGAGGCTGAAAAAAGACATCTGTCCATCCCATTCAGCCTGGTATCCTGCAAGTTGACCAAAATATTTTATGTATCCCAAAAGATTGCCATTAAAAATACCATTCATCCTACAAAAATAAGTTATCCTACCCCAGCAGGAGAAATATCGTATTACAAGCGCCTGTTTAAATGGGACAATTACCACAGCTCTTTATTGTGGTGAACATTGGCCCCCTCAAAATTACTTGATGTAGAGCAGGTAAAGTAATTCAAAATTCTGGCAGAATTTTTTTACCACTTTTCTTTCCCCCTGTGAAATATTGTTTGAGCAAAATAATATCCATGTGTATCTCAATTGTCTGTGTAGCCACAATCTTTATATTTTCCAGCATATTGTGGCAAGAAATTGGGGTCTGTATTGCTTTAATTTCAACTAATTCTATCTATCTGCAAACTTTGTTTGGTTGTCATCTAGCCTTGCCTGGTTGATTAAGGTGGTGTGCTGATTGTTGAGTCTATTTATATCCAGGCCTCACTTCAGTTTGGTTCCAGGTATAGTGCTTGGCATGTGCTTTCCCTCCTAAATTCTGTTATTGTGATCTATTTCTACTTTACTGTGCTCTCTTGAACCTGTAATTCCAATGAGTATAGAGTGACTTCTTTTATTTTGGAATCTGCATTTCCACAGTGTTTGGTGTGTTTCATGTGCTTGAAATTTTGTTTCTGTACTGTTGTACTGCCCTGGCTGGGTAGAATTCAAATAGGGTCAGTTCAGCATTGCTCCATTTTTGCTCACTATTTGCTATCTACCTGTATGCCATACGTCTATTAAACAGTCCATTGCTGGATCATTTCCTCCTTCCATGACTCTGAACATATACAGTAAGTGTTTTGCTTTCGTTCAGCATGTCTGCATGTATAAAAGGGAAGTAACTTGCACTCTGTTTCATCTTAAAAAACAGTATTTAATAAAGTCCATTAAAAACAAGTCCATGAGCACAGTACCAAAAACATTCAGAACCAGATGCTTTGAAACACGTAGATCTTTAGTATTTAATGGACTTATATTGAACCTTGGCTTTTAAGATGAGACACGAGTGCTGTATAATTTATTTTTTTACAGTTTGCATTTCCTTGCTCCAGGTATCTTGACTGGACATTTGTTATTTTCAATATTTGCTTAATGTATGTGGTTTTGTGACCATTTGGTTATTGTGCAATTTGTCCCTATTGTAAATCCAGGGAATACCTGCATACCAGGAGGAGCCAAGCAAGTGCGGATGCAATGCGTGATTCACTGATGGTTGCTTAGAGATGTTGTTTGTAAACATTCAGTTTTTTATCACGCGCGTGCGAAATGCATCCATACGCATCGCACCCATGCGGAAAAAAAATGAACGAATGTACACAATCGCAGTAAAAACTGACTGCGATTGCGTGCAGATTGGTGCGGGTGCGTGCGGATTTTCCAGAACGCACCCTGAACGCATCCGGACTGAATCCGTGATGCTCATGTGAAAGAGGCCTTAGGATATGTGAAAGGTGACTGTCCGTTTCTGTGGTCTTGTGTACCACTGGCATCATTACACATAGACTGTAAGATGAAATTCTGTAAAAATTAGTCCTTTATTTGGCAGGAGGATTAAAGGAACACTCCAGCCAAAGCCGATACTGTTGTATAACTAGTGGATGGCCCGAGGGGGAGGTGCATGACACAGAAATTCATTGAAACTCACCTGGCATAGAAATCAATCATGAGTCTAAGTAGTGTAAAGACAGATATGAGAAGTAAGGTCTCAAACATTACAGAAGACACAATGGAATATGCCTTGTCACTTGGTTATTGTTCAGAAGAATAGACCAAGTTCTGCATTCCTTCCTCCCTTGTATGTAGCAGAAAAGGCCAGTTGTTGCCCTGCCAGATTCTTTCTACATCTCGCATGTCCTTGGTCACTTTTCATTAGATCTAAAAGCAGCCCCCATGTATACAAGTCTCTAGTCTGATCTGATCCGTGCAGATGTGGCCTGTCAACACTGATCAATTGGAAGGGACAGACTGCCATAAGAGCCCACGGCCGCAGGACCGACCCCTTTCCCTCCTCACAGAATAGATTGATTATGTTTGGCAGTCACAGCCTTAGGAAAGTTGTACATCTCAATGATTCGGATTCAGTGTTAGCTTTAGAACGTCATCTCACAATTATATGATTTATCTGCTCACAGATCAGAAAATGAATAAAGTTATATTATTCGTCAAATGTGTGTTGATGCCCAAACTGAGTCTATTTCTGCATGTATTTGATGAAATAGGTGAGTCCTTTTTTCTGTTTTGCTATGTAATGCGCTAACCCATACTATACTGGGAGTATTGAATAGTACAATTTTTTTCTGTCTCCATCATTATTGGATGCACTTAAAGGGAACCTGTCGGCTCTGAAACACCCTCCAAACTACAGTAAGCGTTGTATAGTGTAAGTGACATTGAGTCCGGTTATGTAAGTTTTATCTTCATACTCACTTCCATTCCGTCGCTGTGCTCCCACAAACCTGCAGTAAAATGCATTCAGTGGACTCCAGTGCTCTCACATAATGGAGAGGACTCAAAGAAGAGTCCAGTGAGTGCATTTTACTGCTGGTTTGTGGGAGCACAGTGTCAGAATGGAAGTGAGTCAGATCAGCATCACTTAGTCTTACACTATACAACGCTTGCACCTCCAATGACGTCAGGTGAGGCGATTGCCTCAGGCAGAGAGACCTAGAGACAAGTGGGGGTGGTAGCAGGGCCATGGGAAATGAGAGCTTCCATTGTGGAAGTGTTCATCTCTCTACATTCAACTGTATCACAGTATGCCTTTAAGAGTATGGCTGGAGGGGGAGCGCCATTTCAATTTTCACCTCAGGCAGCAGCAGGGGCTGGCTGGCAAATTTTAGCCAGGGTGGCAAGCACCAAGCACTGGCCCATGTGTAGCGGCCCACCCTTAACCTGTTTAACTCCGCCTACCATAAAGCCGGTATAGGTAAATGGGCTTTAAATGGTTAAATGGCGGCAGCTGGTTGTGTTTTCATGTTGGATCCCAGATACAGAACATGGCTGAGTCCGTAGCAACAGCCTGATCATTAGAGGGATCAGATTTACCAACCCCTGAGCTGAAGAGACTCCATTGAGTACAATGGGGTTTGCTCAGGATGCTGCTCCTTTACCGAACAAAAAAGTCTTGCATGCAGAACTTTTCTGACCGGTCTTTTTAACAGAATCTGTGACCCAAACGGAAATGTGAATGGATAGTATTAGACGTATAGCATCAGATGTATGTTTAACACAAATACAGAGCAAGAACCAAGATCACTACATACACACAGCACCAGAACCAAACCTAGAAGTCAAACACAGCACCAGACCCAAGTTCACTGCATGAATACAACACCAGAACCAGGCCCATAAGTCAAATACAGCAACAAAATCAACAAGAAATATAGCACCATAACTAAACCTATAAGTCAAATACAGAACCAGAACCAAGTTTACTACATAAATACAGCACCAGAACCAAGTTCTCTACACAAATACATCAGCAGAACCAAGTTCTCTACATAAATATAGCACCGGAACCAAGTTCTCTACATAAATACAGCACCAGAACCAATTTCTCTACATAAATACAGCACCAGAACCAAGTTCTCTACATAAATACAGCACCAGAACCAAGTTCTCTACATAAATACAGCACCAGAACCAAGTTCTCTACATAAATACAGAACCCGAACCAAGTTCTCTACATAAATACAGCACCAGAACCAAGTTCTCTACATAAATACAGCACCAGAATCAAGTTCTCTACATAAATACATTACCAGATTTTAAATGTTTAGTACAGATACCATCTGAGTAGTCAGGTCAGCCCTCGCCATATGAAACTACAGCTCCCAGTATGGCCTAAACAAGTGTAAAGGGATGCTGTGAGTTGTTGCGCAAAACAGCATGCTACCACCCATCATCAGATGAAGATCATCCAGGTGACTACAGCTCCCATCATACACAGTCAGTAGCATAATAATCATTTCCATTTAGTGACTTACAGGTGACGTCTCTTCCTGAGTTCTTCCTCATCTGGTTCAGACCACCATGACGACTCCTCCCATCCACAATGCAGCTTTGCAGATTTTGCCGAGAAGATCTCTTCAGCTTCACCCTTTACCAACACATTGGCACCCTGCATACTGACACAAACTCATCTTAGTGCCACATTCTGTGCCCTGAATATAACAGCAGCATTAGTGCCACATACTCTGTGCCATCTGTATACAGTGCCATATGTCCTCTGTATATAGTGCCACACACTCTGTGCCCTCTGTATATAGTGCCACATGCTCTGTGCCCTCTGTATATAGTGCCACATACTCTGTGCCCTCTGTATATAGTGTCATATGCCCTGTGCCCTCTATATATAGTGCCACATACTCTGTGCCCTCTGTATACAGTGCCATATGCCCTTTACCCTCTGGATATAGTGCCGCATGCTCTGTGTCCTCTGTTTATAGTGCCACATGCTCTGTGCCCTCTGTGTATAGTGCCACATGCTCTGTGCCCTCTGTATATAGTGTCATATGCCCTGTGCCCTCTGTTTATAGTGCCACACACAGTGCCCCTAATGCTAGTGCCACATGCTTGGTGCCCCTTTTAAAACGTGCCTCTTATATGTGCCCCTTTGTGTGTAGTGCCCCTTCAGTGTGCCCCCTTTATGTATTGTGCCTCTTGCAGTATATGTGCCCATTTGTGTATAGCGCCCCTTCAGTGTGCCCCCTGAATACAGCATACGCACACTGTGTTATAATACTCGGTAAAAGCTAGATTGCAGTGGGTGAGACGTCACTGGCTACAAGTTGCTAACGGTCACATGACAAGCTAGATGCAGTGGGTATATAGAGTATATACAGCAGTGTATATAATATATATCTATACACACTGCATCTATTATACCTCGTACCTCACATATCAGTACACGGCTGTATATACTATATATCTGTACACACTGTATCTATTATACCTTGTACCTCACATATTAGTACGTTGCTGTGTATACTATATATCTGTACACACTACATCTATTATACCTCATACCTCACATATCAGTACACTGCTGTATATACTATATATCTGTACACACTAATCTATTATACCTCATACCTCACATATCAGTACACTGCTGTATATACTATATATCTGTACACACAGCATCTATTATACCTCATACCTCACATATCAGTACGTTGCTGTGTATACTATATATCTGTACACACTACATCTATTATACCTCATACCTCACATATCAGTACACTGCTGTATATACTATATATCTGTACACACTGCATCTATTATACCTTCTACCTCACATATCAGTACACTGCTGTATATACTATATATCTGTACACACTGAATCTATTATACCTCGTACCTCACATCAGTACACTGCTGTATATGCTATATATCTGTACACACTGCATCTATTATACATCATACCTCACATATCAGTACACTGTTGTATATACTATATATCTGTACACACTGCATGTATTATACTTCATTCCTCACATATCAGTACACTGCTGTATATATATATCTGTACACACTGCATCTATTATACTTTTATAATACATGCAGTATATACAGATATATAGCATATACAGCAGTGTACTGATATGTGAAGTACGACGTATATTAGATGCAGTGTGTACAGATATATAGTATATACAGCAGTGTACTGATATGTGAGGTATAATAGATATAGTGTGTACAGATATATAGTATATACAGCAGTGTACTGATATGTGAGGTATGAGGTATAATAGATGCAGTGTGTATAGATATATAGTATATACAGCAGTGTACTGATATGTGAGGTACGAGGTATAATAGATATAGTGTGTACAGATATATAGTATATACAGCAGTGTACTGATAAGTGAGGTATGAGGTATAATAGATGCAGTGTGTACAGATATATAGTATATACAGCAGTGTACTGATATGTGAGGTATGAGGTATAATAAATGCAGTGTGTACAGATATATAGTGTATACAACAGTGTACTGATATGTGAAGTATGACGTATATTAGATGCAGTGTGTACAGATATATAGTGTATACAACAGTGTACTGATATGTGAAGTATGACGTATATTAGATGCAGTGTGTACAGATATATAATATATACAACAGTGTACTGATATGTGAGGTGTGATGTATAAATTACACCTTGAATCTCACATGAGTACACTGCGTTGTATACTATATACCTGTACACACTGCATGTATTATACCTTGTACCTCACATATCAGTTCACTGCTGTATATACTATATACGTTTACCCACTGCATCTATTATACCTTGTACCTGACATATCAGTACTCTGTGTGTGTATATGTCAGGTGTAAAAGATGCAGTGTGTACATATATATGTGGACAGTCATATATTATGGTCACTGTGTTAGAGTTAAGGGCCAGTATTGGGGTTAGGGGTCATTATTGGTGTTAGGGGTCAGTATTGGGGTTAGGGGTCAGTATTAGGGATAGGCGTAGTATTAGCATAAAGCTACATTCAGACGACCGAAAGTGTTTTGCAGTCCCCAAGTTGTGGATCCGCAAACCACAAATACTGGCCTTGTGCGTTCCACATTTTGCAGAACACACAGTGCCAGCCCTATATAGAAATGCCTATTCTTGAAGACAAGAATAGGACATATGCACTATATTTTTTGGGGGGGGAATGGAACTACGTATGCGGACAGTACATGGTGTGGTGTCTGCATCTTTTGCGGCCCCATTGAAATGAATGGGTCTGCACCCGTTCAGCAAAATTGTGGAACGGATTCAGACTTAGAAATACGGTCGTCTGAATACGGTTGTCTGAATGCACCCTTAGGGCCAGTATTAGAATTAGGGTCAGTATCAGTTAGGGGCCAGTACTGGGGTTAGAGGCAGCGTTAGGGTACATTCAAACAACCGTATTTCCATTCACTTCAGAGGGGCCGCAAATCCTAAGTTCCGTTCCGCAAGCCCCGCAAAAAAAGATAGAGTATGTTTTATTCTTGACTGCAATCGCAGACAAGAACAGGCATTTCTATCATAGGGCTGGGCATGTGTGTTCCACAAAATGTGGAATGCACACGGCCAGTATCTGTGTTTTGTGGATCTGCAATTTGTGGACCTCAAAACACATATGGTCATGTGAATGTAGCCTCAGGGTTAGGGGTCAGTAGTAGGGTTAGGGGTCTGTATGGCATAGTATTAGAGTTAGGGAAAGTATTAGGGGTCATTATTAGGGCTAGCAGTCAATATTAGGGTTAGGGACAGGATTAGGTGTGAATATTAGGGTTAGGGGTCCAGGGTTAGAGGTCAGTACTAGGGTAGAGGTCAGGGGCCAGTATTAGCGGTCAGGGGCCAGTACTAGGGGTCAGGGGCCAGTACTAGGCTTAGGCCACTTTCACACTTGCGTCAGCAGGATCCGTTTGTGAGATCCGTCCCAGGCTCTCACAAACGGTCCTGAACTGATCAGTTTTTCCTTAATGCATTCTGAATGGATAAGGATCCGTTCAAAATGCATCAGTTTGCCTCCGTTCTGTCTCCATTCCTCTCTGGCAGCGTTTTGGTGTCCGCTTGACTGAGCAGAATGGAGACAGATCCGTCATGACTACAATGTAAGTCAATGGGAACAGATCCGTTTACTCATGCACAATAGTAAACGGATCCGTCCCACACTGACTTTCAATGGAGTTCTGAACGGATCCGTCTCTGCTATGTAAAATATAATACAAACAGATCCATTCAGAACGGATGCAGATGGTTGTATTATCAGGACGGATCCGTTTGTGAGAGCCTGGACGGATCTCACAAACGGATCCTGCTGACGCAAGTGTGAAAGTAGCCTTAGGGGTGCGACAGGGCCAGTATTAGGGGGTCAGGCAAGGCCAGTATTAGGGGTCAGTACTAGGGGGTAAGGGGCTAGTATCAGGGTTAGGGGTCCAAGGTTAGAGGTCAGTACTAGGGTTGGGGTCAGGGGCCAAAATAACTGGTCAGAGGCCAGTACTAGAGGTCAGGGGCCAGTACTAGGATTAGGGGTCAGGCAGGGCCAGTATTAGGGGTCAGGGGCCTATATTAGGGTTATGAGTTAATGCAGGTCAGTATTAGAGGTCAGGGGCCAGTACTAGGGTTAGGGGTCAGGCAGGGTCAGTATTAGGGGTCAGGGGCCAGTATTAGGGTCAGGGGTAAGGCAGGGTGGTCAGTACTAGGTGGGCAGGGGCCAGTATTAGGGTTAGGGTAAGGCAGGGCCAGTATGGGGGTCAGTAATAGGGAGGCAGGGGGTAGTATTAGGTTAAGGGGTGCATGTAGAGAGCATAGGGGGAGGGCAGTTAATACTCACCTGTCCAGGCGCGGTCCCACGATGCAGACCCGGCCTCTTCTGGCGGGTCTGCTCCTGAGGAACGTCGCAGGCGTCACATCAGTGCGCCGGCCACCGGGAGTAGCGGAGCTGCTGGCTGCTACTGGCACAATTGTATCTGCATCTAGTGTTCAGGAGCCGCGGTGGCCCTGACATACACCGGCCTGGGGGGCATCTGCCCTCCTGCCCCCCGGCCCAGCCCGCCCCTGGGCAGCAGAGAGGCTAGGTACCAACCCAGGGTATTGCTGCAACAATTATGCAATTTTGACATCCAAGGTCATATCATTCATTTTTAATGCATATTATGGACGGGGTCAGCTTAAATTTGTATAGATTAGTATACATATTGGCATATCTTGTGGCCTAATTGCTGATTTGTGGCACAATACAATGGAAGAGCCAGCCAAACGGTATTTGCATTTTCACTGTGTATGTTCACATGTGTAAGATGTGCTGTGTATTTCTGCCAACAACAACCCCTTTAAGGCTACTTTCACACTAGCGGCAGGGGTGTCCGGCAGGCTGTTCCAGCGGGTGAACAGCCTGCCGGATCCGTGCTGCCGCTAGTGCACGTGTGTGGCCAGAATTAGGCTCCGTCCCCATTCACTATAATGGGGGCGACATGTTGTAATTTTAGTCCAGCCGCCTCTCGGCATGTTTGCTGTGCTGCAGCCGGAACTCCAGCCCGCTCTTAGTGAATATAGTGAATGGGGACAGAGTGTAGTTGCGGCTGCACATGTGCACTAGCAGCAGCACGGAACAGCCTGCAGGACACCCCCGCCACTAGTGTGAATGTAGCCTAAGTACAACTCTGCAGTACAGTACAGACCTAGATGTGGCAAACAGATCTCTGCCTGTACAACATGTACTATAGTACACTCTATCTCTACTACATGTACTTACTGCTCTCTATCTGTACTACATGTACAGCACTGCTAACTGTACTACATGTTCTGCACTGCTCTATAACTGTACTGTACTGCTCTCTGCCTGCACAGTACAGCTCTCTACCTGTACTACATGTACTTACTGCTCTCTACCTGTACTATATGTACTGCACTGCGCTCTATTTCTACTACATGTACTGTAGTCTGTACTACATGTACTGTACTGCTCTCAGTCTCTACTACATGTATTGTACTGCTCTCTACCTGTACTACATGTACTGTACTGCTCTCTACCTGTACCACATGGACTGTACTGATTTCTATCTGTACCACAAGTACTGTACTGCTCTCTATTTGTACTACATGTACTGTACTGCTCTCTAGCTATACTACATATACTGTACTGCTCTCTACCTGTACTGCTGTCTACCTGTACTGCATGCACTGTACTGCTCTCTACCTGTACTGCATGCACTGTATTGCTCTCTACTGGTACTACATGTACTGCACTCTCTAACTGTACTGTACTGCTCTCTACCTGTACTACATGTAATGTACTGCTCTCTACTTGTACTACATGTAATGTACTGCTCTCTACCTGTACTACCTGTACTGTACTGCTCTCTACCTGTACTGATCTCTACTTGTACTACAAGCACTGTACTGCTCTCTATCTGTACTACGTGTACTGTACTGCTCTCTACCTTTACTACATGTACTGTACTGCTCTCTACCTGTACTACATGTAATGTACTGCTCTCTACTTGTACTACATGTAATGTACTGATCTCTACCTGTACTACCTGTACTGTACTGCTCTCTGCCTGTACTGATCTCTACCTGTACTACAATCACTGTACTGCTCTCTATCTGTACTACATGTACTGTACTGCTCTCTACCTTTACTACATGTACTGTACGGCTCTCTACCTGTACTACATGTACTGTACTGCTCTCTACCTGTACTACATGTACTGTACTGCTCTCTACCTGTACTGTACTGATCTCTACCTGTACTGCAAGCACTGTACTGCTCTGTCTCTACTACATGTACTGTACATATGTAACACCCCAGAGTAGTGTTACAACTCTGCGTAATCAGCTCCTATCTGTGTGCTACTTTGGAAATGTAATTCCGTGCATTAATGTCATCACCAGCATTAATATGTATTATATTCAATGTTATGCAACTGTTTCTCATGTAATGTACCTGGTGTACCAGCAGGTGTCAGTAAATACTATGGCAGATTCAGATGTAGTTTTACCAGAATGGTACGGTCCTTAGTCCATTCTGACCCCCTCTGCTGGAGAGAAGTTAAGCACTTCCAACTTCCTGCAGATGAGAGGAAATGACAGTTAAGACAGTTTTAGTCAGTGAGTTGTCCCCTGTACCCCATCCAGGGAGGACATGTGCAGGGCAGCAGAGCACCTTCAGCTCTGCTGCGCCCTAAAGACAGAGTAATATAGCCTGCAATAAGGCACTACAATACTCTCAAGGGAAGCCAGACTTAAGAGCTAGCCTCAGCTTAGAACAGGAAGCCTGAAATCTGAATTACCAAGCATCTGCCAAGTATAAGTAAAAGCTGCACTTGCTGGACACCAAGCTGAAGGAATGAAACTAGTTATCTGCCTACCTAGATAAGTTAATAAAACCACGTTGGATCATTCATACAAGTCTGCGCATCATTCCCACCGGACGACCCTCAATTACTACTCCTAGTAAATTTATTGCAGCCGGAGCCACCGCCTGGGGCCTGTTCGTCTCACGAGGTAGGAACACCGTGACAACACCACTAAAGACGTGAGTGGCCTAAATACCCCTTGGCACTCCTACCACTGGGACATAAAGGGAAAACACCTTAGAGGGCCCTGGAGGGGGAAAGGGTCGCCCCCGTAGCAACCGCGGCACCCCGGTCACTGCACATACTGATCTCTGCCTGTGCTATATGTACTGCACTGTGATCTACTTATACTATATATACTGAAATGCTCTCTACCTGTTCTACATGTACTGTACTGCTCTCCATCTGTACTACATGTACGGTACTGATCTCTGCATGTACTCCATGTGTTGTACTAATCTGTACATTTACTATATTTGTATGTATTGTATACTAATATAGCCTTTGTTGAAATTCTGTACCATTTTCTATATTTCATGAGGTATTCCCCCTTGTTAGTCAAGTCTTTTCTGTTGTCCACACAAAGGTCCTGTCCATAAAATGGCTGCTGATAGAGGGTCATGTGACCAGGCAAATCACCTCCATGTGATGTCTTCTCCATTCAAATACACTGCACCTGCCATCTGCACCTGTTGGGAGTTTAATGTGGTGTATGTGAATGGAGGAGACATCACTTGGAGGTGATTTACCTTGTCACATGACCCTCCATCAGCGGCCATCATATGGACAGGACCTCTGTGTGAATAGCAGAGAAGGCTTTATAAACAAGGGGCATACCAGGGGCGTAGCTAAAGGCTCATGGGCCCTGGTGCTAGAGTTCAGCTTGGGCCCTCCTTCTCTTAGTGCTCTGTGTGTCTTCTTATGTGGCACAAGGGTCTTTGGGCCCCCTCAGGCTCCTGGGCCCGGTATCGACTGCTACCTCTGCACCCCCTATAGCTACGCCCCTGGGGCATACTATATGAAATATAGAAAATGTTGCAGAATTTCAACAACTATTATATTAGTAAGTTCCATATAGTCATCTTATATACACATTGGTCAATAATAACCAGAAAGTGGCCAACCCCTTTCAAGTTACAGTGGTTGTCCTATTGTTTTGTATACCTTTCCGCTAAAACTGCATGATATTTTGTACTGTCTTTTTATTTTTCCGGCTATATAACAGGAACAGAGGACATATCAAGAATTCTATTATTTATAGGCCTTTCTATTATAAGACCACTTTCATACATTCAATATTTGATCAGTATATTTCATCAGTATTTGTAAGCCATAACCAGGGGTGGATCTTTCATAGAAAACATATAATGAAAGGATCTGAGCCACTTCTGGTTTTGGCTTACAATTAATGATGAAATATTGACCATGTATAAACCGTGTGAAAGTGGGTTTAAGTACATAAGACTGTGACCACTATTAGATACGGTATGTAAAAAAAATGGTTGTCACCTAGGAAGTGGTTCTCTGCAAAATACACTAAAGGAGGTGGGGTACAAGATTTTAAAATCAGCTGTAATAGTATTATATGCCCAGTTGCAATGGCGTATGATACTAATTAACCTATTTGTATACAGTTACTACATTTAGAGATTGTGACTGTAATTTCTAAAATGGTCTTTGAGATGGTTAATTATGGCCTGTAATGATTCCCTTGAAAGATATATTTTCCTTGTGTAGCCTTTCATCCTGGTCCCCTCTTATACAGGGTGGGCCATTTATATGGATACACCTAAATAAAATGGGAATGGTTGGTGATGTTAACTTCCTGTTTGTGGCACATTAGTATATAGGAGGGGGGAAACTTTTCAAGATGGGTGGTGACCATGGTGGCCATTTTGAAGTCAGCCATTTTGGATCCAACTTTAGTTTTTTCAATGGAAAGAGGGTCATGTGACACATCAAACTTATTGAGAATTTCACAAGAAAAACTACTGTATGGTGTGCTTGGTTTTATCGTAACTTTATTCTTTCATGAGTTATTTACAAGTTTCTGACCACTTATGAAATGTGTTCAAAGTGCTGCCCATTGTGTTGGATTGTCAATGCAACCCTCTTCTCCCACTCTTCACACACTGATAGCAACTCCGCAGAAGAAATGCTAGCACAGGCTTCCAGTATCCGTAGTTTCAGGTGCTGCACATCTCGTATCTTCACAGCATAGACAATTGCCTTCAGATGACTCCAAAGATAAAAGTCTAAGGGGGTCAGATCGGGAGACCTTGGGGGCCATTCAACTGGCCCACGACGACCAATCCACTTTCCAGGAAACTGTTCATCTAGGAATGCTCGGACCTGACACCCATAATGTGGTGGTGCACCATCTTGCTGGAAAAACTCAGGGAATGTGCTAGCTTCAGTGCATAAAGAGGGAAACACATCATCATGTAGCAGTTAAACGGCCCCCAAGGTCTCCCGATCTGACCCCCTTAGACTTATCTTTGAGGTCATCTGAAGGCAATTGTCTATGCTGTGAAAATACGAGATGTGCAGCACCTAAAACTACGGATACTGGAAGCCTGTGCTAGCATTTCTTCTGCGGAGTTGCTATCAGTGTGTGAAGAGTGGGAGAAGAGGGTTGCATTGACAATCCAACACAATGGGCAGCACTTTGAGCACATTTTATAAGTGGTCAGAAACTTGTAACTCATGAAATAATAAAGTTACGTTAAAACCAAGCACACCATTGTTTTTGGATCCAAAATGGCTGACTTTAAAATGGCCGCCATAGTCACCACCCATCTTGAAAAGTTTCCCCCCTCCCATATACTAATGTGTCACAAACAGGAAGTTAATATCACCAACCATTCTCATTTTATTTAGGTGTATCCATATAAATGGCCCACCCTGTATATTCTCTTATCGCTATCACTCATAAACGGGCTAACAGCAAAGAGTTTCCTAATATTATCAAATTATGAATTTTTTTGATGCATGGGAAGTAAATATAGTTAAAAAAAATACCCATTCTTTTGCATAAGTTCTACTGAGAAGGTGCTGAGGGTGACATGCTGATGGCCACCACGGGAGATCCTCTGTAGACAATTATAAGATGTTGTCAGCTATGTTTGAGAACATCTCGAGAATTGATAGTGAAATAATTACTTGCCAAGTGCGCTTCCCCCATGAATCTGTAGTTGCAATTGTTGCACAGCAGGAAAAAACAAGCATGTTGTATACGGTACATTTGAAATCTTCTCTTTGGAGCTGGGATGCAATTACTTCTTTGTAATTAGTGCCAGTCACATAAATCAGTCAGAATCTTCTCTTCTTCCCTCGTTGCAGAATTAAATAGGGTTTGAGGCTTCATCTGTGCGATTGATTTTCAAATGAATGATCAAATATAAAGCATTGACATGTCAAGCTTTTACTGGTTGTAATAAAGCCACCTATTATGCAAAGAAGACTGCACTTAAAATCTTAAAGGAACATGACATTATTAAATATTGTGAACCGTATAATGGACTTTTGGAATTATGGATATTTTTTAATTGAACCTTAAATACTTTTAAATACGCACTATGTTAGGAAATAAATGTAGTGCCTTATGACTTTAAAGGCTCGTTACAGCAGAAGGAGAATGGTATAGCATGACTGCTACCAAATGCTAGATAGATAGATAGATAGATAGATAGATAGATAGATAGATAGACCAGGAGGCTGTGGAGAATGAGGCTCACTTTCTGCTGCAGTGCCCCAAATACTCAGCAGTGAGAGATGCTCACTTCAGGAGACTGTCTGATCTTTGCCCAGACTTCACCTCAATGGAGGAGAAAGAGAGACTCTCCATACTTTTGGGGGAAGATTAGAACACAGCGGCCATAGCAGCACAATATCTTACTGCCTGCCATAGACTGAGAGAAGCCTGATCACGGACTCTTATACCCCCATCCTGGATGTGTCCCCATCCCCCAACCCTACCCAATTATTTCCCACTTGCTTTGACAATGCTAAAATGTATTTAGTCCTGCCAATAAAGCTGATTTGAATTTGATAGATAGATATGAAAGAGATAGATAATGGATAGATAGATATTAGATAGATGGATGGATAGATGAATAGATAGATTAGATAGATAGATAGATAGATAGATAGATAGATAGTAAATTTTGTATACATTTATTTTCTTACAAGCACTGCAGTATCAGGCTGGACTTTATTACTTGCTTATTACAGACCAATGACCTGTATGGACAAGTGAACATCATCTTATAAGAAAGCAGGGTGTAAAGAATCTTCTTAAAGCTCTAACTGAGCGTTACTAAGGAGAGTCTGTCTTCAGTCTTCGGTTCTACTAGCGCTGAAGACACCTGTATGTAACATACAGAGGTTTCTAGCTGTCTCTGGTTATTACTCAGGTCTCCCACTATGGACATGCAGCCTAATTATCATTGTCCATCACCTTTATTATCTGACATGACACTTGCAGCAGAAGCCTGGGAGGAATGAGTGGAGGATAGGAGTGGTAGTGACTCTGGCAAGATTGATCTCAGTGGCAATCCACACACCAGTATCCTCCTAGGAATGTGCAGTGATAGAATGGCACACCCTTTCTTCCCTCTGGGAATACTCTGGTGTTGGGGCTCCTGCCTGGTGGTAGTTGGGGTGCCTTGGGTTACGTGCCTTGGCAGGTTACAAGGCAGGAGTGTGGATGTAGGTGCAATGGTCGCATACAGTAATGGAGTCAGTGACCTGACTAGTTGTAGTAAATAAATAAGTCTCTCTTTACTGTCTCAGAGTGTGAAAGGGAGTGCTGGCAATGTCTTTATCAGCTTTGGGCTAGTTTTAACATCTGTGTTTTTAAGACTACTTTCACATCTGAGTTTTTTTTTTTATTGAGACTCGGCAGAAGATCTCAATATCGGAGAAAAACACTTCCATTTTGTCCCCATTCCCCATGGGGACAAACCTGAACTGAACAGAACAGAGTGCTACAAAATGCATTCCATTCCATTGTAGCGTTCCCATACACGACAGTAAACCACTGCTAGCAGCGGTTTTCTGTCCGGCATCAGATGCGCCACCATTGACTTGTATATTGTGTTATGCCGGATCCGTTTTCTTGGACACAATAGAAAACGGATCCGTCTGCCATTGACTTTCAATGGTGTTCATGGCGACCTTTCTATTTTAAAGATAATACAACCGGATCATCATCATAACGGTTGCAAATGGTTGTATTATTAAAAACTGAAGCGTTTTTACTTATCCATGCCGAATCAGGCAAAGATACAAGTGCCAAAGTAGCCTAAATCAGGTTTTTAGTTTCGGCAGAGGATCTCAAAACCTGAATTAAATGGATCAGTTTTGTCCCCATTCATTGTAAAGGTGGAAGGATGTATCAGTTCAGTTGTGTTTTGGGGCAAGACTCAAAACCGCTGCAAGCAACGTTTTTGTGTCCAGTTTACAAAACTAAATACACTGGATCCGGCATGAAAATGAATCAATCAAAACAGATCCAGCTCCCATTTAACTACAATGATTTCCATACCGAATACGGTTTGTTGCGTTTTGACTTAATAAAACCGGATCCGGCTGAAACTGAGCCATCTGGATGTATTAAAAGCAACAGAGCAGTTTAGTTCAGGTTTTGACATCCTTTGCCGGATCTCAAAACCTGAATTAAAAATGCAGAGATGAAAGTAGCTTTAAACATGCACAGTAACTTGCTGACTTGGACACCTTGAAGATTCTGGACTTTCTAATCTTCCTTCCCTTTCTCTCTGGAGCTCTTTGGATAACTGAAACTGTCTCAGAGATGATGACTCAGGCCTACTACTGAGGAGCAAGCGGACATGTATCCTCTTTGTGGCACAGCTAGACCAGATTCTCTCTACTGACTACATGTTCTGAAGACATATTCTCCTTAGCAACGCTCCGTTAGAGCTTTGCTAAGAAGACTATATAAACTCTGTTTTCCCAATACATAGAATCATCTCTCCCTAATAAAGTATATCACAAAAACGTTTAACATCCTGTAACTGTCCTTACACAGTATTAAACATAAACAACAGTTATACTTGAACATTTCTCAGGAACAGTCAAGAGTAACAGTACCTTTAATAATGGAAGAAGCCACAAAGCTCACCTCAGAAATGAGCACGTTAGTATCACTGAGCACTTGTGGAGAATGGTCCCTTGCCTATATGTGGCCCAAACCAAAAGAGGAAACCACCTTTATGATAATGTTACTTAATTCACATGAGCAACAGTCTCTATGCAAGAGATGAGACATGGGGCCCTGGATTCCTCTACACTCTTAACTGAGTTGAGTAGAGACTCTTCAATACCCCAGGGTTGATTTTGGTTGGTTTGGTTGCACACTTTCACAATCTCTTTTCTCTTCTAACACTTCTTCCATATCCACTGAGCTCTCACATTTTATGTACTTGGCCTGGGCTTTTCACTCCAGACCTGAGTTGGGTCACAGACTCTGTGGCAAAGGCTGTACCGCACTCCACTGGGACTTGCCTCTCAGTGACTGCTAGATCTCTCTCATCTTTGGCAGTCCTGCTTTCAGGTCTCTATTCAGTCAGAGGCACCAAAACTCTGATATACAGGTGCATGCCTTCCAGTAGACACCACAGTACAGTAAAAACTACTTTCCCCTTTTTCAGGGCACGAACGCCACACGTATCAAATAAGCAATGAATGAAGAGAACACAACATATAACATAGAAAGTACCCTTTCCAAGGTTCACCCAGTTAAGGGGCCGTTCAGACGGCCGTACTTTTGCGGCCCCGCAAAAATCTGGGGGCCACCCGGCGTGTGTTCCGCACGCTCGGAACACACCCTGGGCGGCCCCATTCAAAATGCCTATACTTGTCCGTGCGCACGAACAAGTATAGGACATGCTTCAAAGGAGCCGCGGCACGGAGCTTGCTCCGTGCGGCGGCTCCTGGCCCCATAGAGGTGAATGGGGCCGCATCTATTCCGCAGTTTTGCGGAATAGATGTGGCCCCATTCACACAGTCGTGTGAATGGGGCCTAAGTCTGTAACTGTAGATTTTGTTCTATGTGATAGGGAACCACACGGCATGGAGTTGCTGTGGTTGTTGCAGCAAGTACCTGTGAAACACGTGATTTTTATGCGTCTCATCTGCACTCGCTGCAAAACCTCAGCAATTCACAGTAAACTGCATCCTAGTGTCAGGATTCGGGGGCGCTGCAGCCCTCCAGCGGATGTTGGGCGGGTGCGGGCGTTCCCGTGTCCTGACGCTATGCGGCGCTCATCCCGAGTGCAAGCCAGAAAATCCTCTTGTAACACTTAGGTTCCTAGAGGGTTAAAGGTTTGGTTAGTTTTGCTAGTTTTACTGGCAGGCGGCCCTGCCAGTAATTTTGGTCCATTCAAGGGTGTGGCTGGGATCCCTGCTCCTATCACGCCTTGGGGCTGGGACTCTAGCCAGTATTTAGTTTCACACTCGCCATTCATCTGTGCCTGCTATAGAGCCTTGTCCCTAAGCTAGCAACTCTGTGTTTATCCGGTATTCCTGTGTCTCTGTACCTTTTTCCCTGGTTTCTGTCACTGCTACCTACCTTTTGTGTTATCCTCTGTTAATGCCTTGCTTGGTTCCGTTACCTTTTGCCCCTTCAGTTCCTGACCTGTTTAGGGTTGCTCCGGCTGGTGTTTTGTTTTGGTTGTTTGTCTCGTGTTCCACTTTCTTCAGGGTAATTGCAGTCTTCGGTTGGGGCCGGCCTGTTAAGGAGCCGGGTTCCCCCAAAAGGCAGGGACAGTGGTTTGGGAGGAGTGTCAGGGCCTCACTTTGTCTGCGTCATTTGTGTCCCCCTGACCCACTCCTCACAACTAGAGTATGGCCACACAGTGCTAACATGCCATAGTTTTGTGGTAATTGTGGCAATAAACTGGCATTTGACTACATCATGTAAATGCAGTGTCCCACTAGTAGTGTGCACTTCAAACTGTTAGTATGTTTATGTTGTAAGGCTATCCATTAGGCTGGTGTATGTGTTTACACTCCTCACCACTAGATGGAGCTGGCTGTCTGCCACCACCCCTCTGTACCTGAGAAGGTGAAGTTGGTGGTTGGTGAGAGTGCAGAGAGAGAGGTCAGAGGAAGAGCAAGGTCCAGCAGCTACTTCTGGAATCCTCACCTCAAATTCCACTGAGAAATTCAAAAGCCAGTGATTCTGTCATTATTTCTACAGACAGACCAGAAAGTCACAAAGCGGTACATGAGGTGGAGGTAATCCATTATTTATTACTGCCTCTGGACTCCACTATTGTCCTATTTCCAGGAGACGCTCCACAGCCCCTGAGGAATTACTGGATGACAAGTCCACAATCGTCCATATTTCTAATTCACACGTTACCCTTCAGGAGTGTGAATCTTAAAGCAAAGTAGTACCCAAAACCTGGCTGTCTTATAAAAGACTCTATAGCTAAACCTAGAACCCAGCCTATTGGAAAGTCTACAGCACCTACCCCTTGTCAGCTACCTCTGTATGCATAATCTGTATTTCAAGGAGGATTCAGGACTAAGGAAAAGTTCCCCTGTTTTCACCAAAGCTGCCTCCTCTTTACTTCTACTACCAACTTCGCGTCCCATGGACGCTGGCGTCACGACAAATCACCAGGACCCTGCCGACAGACACCCTAAAATACCCCAAACTATCAAGGGCCCCTCGCCTCACCATCCGGCAGTGTTCCTGTGGACCAGAGGTGCCCCGGAGGAAACGGTGTCCTTCCCCCGACGTAGCTGTCTCCAGCCCAGGAGTTACCATCAAACTGTGAGTAGCTACCGACAACACCGTAGACACCCATTACCTAGCCTCACGTGTTCCCCTGCGGTTGGGTGCTGCATAAATGTACCCTTAGCATTCATTTCTTTGGGCATCCAACAATGCCAGCTAGATAGGAATTATTAGAAGTATTGCCTAAAAGGTGTTTTATATGGCAATTATGAATTGTACATAGATGGCAGCACTCTGGGTAGTTATTAAAAGGGTATTGTGATCGGTGAGGGTCCAAGACTCAGGGCTCCTTGCTGATCAACTGTTTGAGAAGGCACCAGTGCTTGCAGTACGTAGGTCAGCAGGCCTTCTCTCTGCTCACCAAGCACAGCGATGTCCATTGTATTAGCCTCATTCAATTCAATGGGGCCGAGCTGCGCCTAGGCTATTTGACCGATGATCATGATGGCAAAGGGAAAGCTAGAGAAGGCCGTGGCGCTACCAGTGTCTTCCTAAATAGCTGATTGCCATGGTTCTGGGTGTCACCGATCAGATACTGATGACCTGTGTAGGTCATCAGTAAAAAACTCTTAAAAAAAAACTTAACCCTTAAAAAAACTTAATAAATTGGTCTTATCCATTCCTGCATAGTACCATTGCTTTTCCCCTATTATCCAGTTGAGTAGTGTCACATTCCTGTTTGCTGACAGATTGATTTTCAGGATGCCTGTGATCCTAATTGTTCAGTGATAAGGTAATAGATTGCTCCCCCAGGGTCTCTTTTATTCAGTGAAGCACTTGTGCCGAGAGATGAATGGGGTGTCTTTTATCCCATCCCATCATCTACTCTTCCTACCCCCATACCGTGCACCTTATAGGGATTCACTGTTAATGAGCAACACTACTGATTTATCACTCCTCTCTGCCTGTTCTGTACAAGATGGGTGGTGATGAATGGCTTCCGACAGGAAAGCGTTTATGAGGATTTCTATGTGAATTAACCTAACGGCAGCATGGCTTAGACTGCAGAAAGGAGTTTTATTTTTGTTTAGAAGAGGGGATATATAAATCATTCTAGAACCAATAGCATTGTATGTGAGGTACAGTATACGTACACATACCATGCTATCTTTTATATATCCCCAATCAGTTTAATTCTAATTCTGAATTGCTCCTTTTTATGTGTTTCCTCATCGAAAAGCTTAGGGAGAGCAGGGCAATTTGCATGTCTCCGCCCACTATCCCAGAATAAGGATTCATTATACTTGCCGGGTGGATATTTGCTGGAAGCGATCATGTAAATGTTTTCTATTTTAAGAAGACCTTGCTGTGTTTCTCCATTAAGTTAAGAAAATGTTTGCAATCTGTATGATATACACTGGGACCTGCTGCACGGAAGAAGCATTTCCCTGACAACCACAGTAATGTTTCTGCAGTCAGTAAGAATCTGTTTAATACAAATGTGATCCCTGGTTTTGGCTGTGAGATGTGATCAGAATTTAAAAGACATTGTAATCCGAGATAGACTATATGGATGGTAGTAACATATTAACAGATTGTTACCCTAAAGTTCTACAAAGCTAGAAAGACAAGACTGGTTCTTCTAGACATAGGAGTCCATATCTGTTCATGGTGTCCGTGGGCTGTACTTGGTATGACAGCTCAGGTCCATTGATGTTGGCGAGACTGAGTTGCAATGCCACACACAAGCTGTAGATAGGAGCAACGCTGTGCAGATAGCAGCGAAGCTAAATCCACTATTTGCCACAACTCAAAATCTAGTTTCAACATCTAGCTGGCACTTCCTCCAATATACTTCATGTATTATTTCTAGACAGGGGTGGATTAGCCATAGACCTTACAGGGAAATTTCCCGGTGGGCCGATGCCCAGGGGGCCAGCCATTGGAAGTTTTTGGGGATGTATTTTGTAATGGATTGTGGTATTTGGCTGTTTTGGGGGTGGTATATTGTGCCACAATATGGTATTGCTGGCCCTGCCTACTTTTGTTGGCCCTGCTTTCCATTAATTTGAACCTGAATACAAAACAGGGCCACTTTAAGTTCCCAGTCCGCCCCTGTTTCTAGACGCTCATAACAAATTGGCATGGTATTCTTTAGTGTTGAAGAACCCAATGTATGTAGTTTTTTTGTGAAGAGGACTAACTCTGTGCAAAATCTGAAGATCTGAAACCTGGTATTTTTTGGTTGCTGGTCCACCATGCAATACAGTCTCTACCTACAGTACTTCATCATGTCCTTGTAAAGCAGTGGTCTTCATGATCATGACTCATGAGCATACATAGACCACATAGGCTCCCTCTAAGAAAAATGAGACTTAGAGGCAGACATGGATCACATAGGTCTTGAAAGGATAGATAGTATTTTGTTGAAAGTGAGGTGCTCTTCACAGTCCTTTATGGTGTGCCAATTCTATTGTGGACTATAGAGAAGTCAATCCATTTTTCAAGACCAGCTTTTCAATTATATGATATTTTCTATATGTTGACCTCTTCTTTGAGGGAACCAGACCTCTAGAAGACCTTTTTACTATGTAATGCCAAGACATGACCTCTTGAGCTTGCTTGAGAACTGGATTGGGAAACACCACTCTAAGAGCAGCAGCCTATTTAATTGTGTCGTTTTGTTTCTGTATAGGAGTTGCCTGTGATGACCGTTTTTGTATTTATAACATTTTTATTCTATATATGTGTAGCTATACTGATGTAACATAATGTTTGACAACTTTAATAAAATTCAGGACGCAATGGGTCACAAATTAGATTTTCTCAAACCCTGCCCAGAAATACTTTTACTTTCAGAAAATGTTTTTACACCTTTCATCCCAAAGAACCAGTGGCGTAACTACAACTAACTGGGCCCCACAGCAAATTTTTGAATGGGGCCACCCCAGAAACTTCCTCGCAACCCCGAACTCACATGCAACCCTCACTCTTGTGGCTAGTCAAGATTGAGCTCTCCCAGACAAGGCCTGACAGCCGCTCCATCTGTTTCCTATAGTGTCACTGTATATAATGTCATTGTATAATACTGTTGAGAGGGGCCTGACAATAAAATCTTTTAGTCTCCCTCCTGAGGGGGCCCCTTGTGGGTCTGGGCCCCAAAGCAGCTGCTTCCCCTGCTTCCCCTATTGCTACGCCCCTGCAAAGAACATACAAACCCTTGGTTATAAAGACTGGACATGTGACAATTATGACTTTTTAATGACATTCTTTCCATGCAACAAGCATGATGTTCATATCATTCTTGATACCTGTTGCAATTCACAATAATCTATTACCAATCACTAGGCTTGAGAATCAGCATTAGATGCCTCCTATTTGACATATGGGTTTATAGCTGCTTTTTTTCCCCTTATTCTTGTAATCACAGAAGAACAAGAATGTCTCATGAGAGTTAGTAAGACAGAGATAGTAGGAATTTTATTTGTCAGTAAAGTTTTTATAGATACGGTAATAGTATTATAACACAATAGCTACAGAAAAGCCACCAACACTTCTGGACAAATGTGCCATTTTGTGTAGCCTGAATCCAAACGTGACCAAGCTGATGCTTTATTTAAGAAAAATATTCCCAAGGATATTTTTGCACATACTCGAAAGCTTAACTCTATACCTTACTGGTTGTTTGCAGGCCTCTCTGGTATACTGGGATATAAAATACATTTCCCACCCAGCGCACACTGCATCTTTAGGGCTGAAAGTGCCAGCTGGCTATATTAACAATTCATTGCACAGCTGTCTACCTCAGAGCTGAAGCCAATTTATACAACATGCACAGGGGTTGTTGGGAGGGGAGTGGGTTGTTGTGCCAGGCTGGGTTACTGCATTAACTGCTTCACAAATCAATTCACGTTACAGAAGGAATGTGACCAGATGAGACTCTAAATACAAACAACTCAAAGTGGGCAGGGAGATGGCCTCTGAAGCTAAAAGCTTCTCAGCCTTATGTGACACAACTCTTGTAATAAAGCTAAGGTCAAGAAAATACACACAATGATGTCATATATACAGTGTAACAACAACAATAATAATATTATTAATAATAGAAACATATTATTAAATTAAAACGTATTAACCTTTGTGCCACATCAGTAACAAAGGTGTTTCATGAACACTAACTGTGGTACATTTTTTGACTATAAAAGATCAGATAAGATGTTTTCTTGTTAAAAAAAATCTTAAAAGGATTGGGCACCTTTAGGGGGAAAGTTGGCGAAGCCCCCCCCCCCCACCTGCTGAGGAGACCTGCAAAGGGAAGCATACTTACCTGCTTCATAGCCCTGGCTCTTGGTTACTTTGCTCCACATCCTTGGCTGCTCTGCTGGACTTCTTGGATGTAAACTTTCTGTTTGACACTGACCAATTGTTGACTGTAGCAGTGACTTTCTCGCCTTACGTCATGCAAATGCTCACATGACACTAAAGTGCACAAAGAGAAATCCCTAAATAGTTATAAAATCATGTAGTCTTGTGAGATAATTCTATACCTTTTGTTAAGAAGTGGATCTTCTGTGTCTCCTCAACAGATTTAACGTTGGGGCCAATGACTAGTTCTGAGGGTGTTATCTAAGTGCCACAGCCACCCCCCCCCCCTCCCCTTCCCCTGGTCTTCACTCTTTAACACCAATACAGGGATCTGTACTCTGCTGCAGGGGAAGCACCCGTCCCCTATGTCTAGGAGTAGTCTCTGTTCAGTAGACTGCTGATCCACTGGGGTCATGAAACACCTAAATGAAACACCAAGGGGTCAGGCAAAACTGTAGCAAGAGACAAGTTGAGGTCAAAGCAGGCAGAGTTTGTGCAATCCAAATTCAGTCCAGGATCAGGGCAAACAGCTCAGGGTCAGTTTGCAGATCAGACAGAGGTCTGATCAGGCAGTAAAGGTTCAAATCCAGAGACAGCATAAGTTAGTACAGAAGAGAGCGGAAGACAAGTAACAAACATTTGCATTAACCTAGACTAAAACTCAGGAACCCTCCCACAAGGGAATATCCCTTCAAAACCCTAGGTTGGTCATCCATCGGCTGTGGAATATTAAGATAAGCATGCTGGCCCTTTAAGAGCCATAGAGAACACACACTCTAAGGGTAGTGAAAGTTAGAGCCATCAGGAGCCAGGCCTCAGCTTGCATGGGGAGAATGGAGTAGCGCTATCCCCATGGTTCTGTCTGCCAGGAAGGAGCAGAAGGATGCTGGCAAATACAGAGCACCAGGGGAGCAGAGAAGCCAGATAAGTGCTCCAGCGGCCGTGTCCAAAGAGAGATGGCAGTGGGCATGGAGGGACAGTGCAACATGTTTTGCTGTTTTGATGCTTTTTCTTCACATAATGCTATGGGAATGATACTTGTTATGATCTGATATGTATGTGTTAAGGGCATGCCAATAGTCCTACATTCAACCATCAACTACAATTCCAGGATTTCAATGCACTTGGAGTCTCTGTCTGATCAGTGCCTGCCCACTATCTCTGATTGTATATGAGCATAGTCTATTTACTATGCATGATTTGCAAAAACAACATTTAAAGGGGTTGGCTCATCTCAGACATTGATGGCATATCACTAGGAACCCACTGCTATCTCCAGAATGGGGCCCCCAAAGTCAAGTAGAGCATGCCCTCCATTCATCAGGATGAGAGTTCCAAAAATAGCCAAACTAGCACACTCAGCTGTTTTCAGAAGTCCCATAGTGGTGAATAGAGAACATATTGCACAAGCGCAGACACCATTCTATTCATTGGTATGAGACTGCCAGAAATAGTCAATCCAGCACCCCATTCTGGAGATAGGAGTGGGTCACAGAGGTGGGACCCCCACCTATCTGACATATCTTAGTGATATCTAGAGATGAGCGAATCTATTCGCCACTAACGCTACGTACGCATTATATCATTTGTATGCTAATGCTACTCACCTGAGAATTTGTACGCTAATGTGTACATATTCAGTTAAGTAGCGTACTTTTACTGTATATTCGTTCTTTGTGCGAGCCTAGACAATAATACGCTAAAGCTTTGTACGCACTTTGCTCAGGCATAAGTATTCAAGAGAATGTTAGCTGAACACGGCAGAATAACGAATGATTTGTACACAGCTTCGACCGAATATCTTCGTATTCGTACAAATCTTTTAAAAAATTTGCCGAACATTCAGCGAAGCGAATTTTGGATGATTCGCTCATCTCTAGTGATATCCCATCACATTTTTAGATTTCTTTAAGCCTGTCCGTGTGTATGACGTCAACACCAAACCAAAGATCACATGAATGATGAATGGCATCATGAGTAGAAGAGAGGTTCACATGACCAGTCTTAGAATCAAAGGAATGACGAGTTTACTGAAAAGGGTTTAAATTCCATATGTTAAAGCTGTAAAAAAAAGTTGTAGAAGAATGCCATTGTGATTGTTTCAGGAGATAAAAATAACTCGAAAGCCCATTTAATCAAAATATAAATTAAAAGTTCTACATAATTTATTTACATAAAACCAAAAAATCAGACTACATTTAAATTACTTTAGAAATGCACAAATAAATCTACCATTTCCTCAATAAATATGCTCAGTACCATGCATAACTGTAGTAAAAATTCTAATATATGAGAGATTACGGAGGCAGGTATTTCACCTGAGCTGCTTCTCTGAACTCTTATCAGGAGTTGCGGAGATTTACTGTACTTTACAGCAAAGTCTTAGACGTAAGAAACCTTAGCCAGAGGAAAATTCATTGACTTCTAAGGGAGAGTGTTGTGAGCATGCTTTGTGAGATATAGAAAGGTCACTATGGGGAGGAGGAGTTGAGCTGTCCCCATCCCCTGTAGTCAGTTTTGTAATCCAACCGTATGTTTTCTTTCTTCAGTTTTATAACAGAAGGTTTATTTTTATTATTTTTATCTCTGCCAGTAGTTAAAATAAGATGAATGCTAAAAGTAGTCTCAATAAAACAAGAAGTGTTATGTGTTTTATATAGCGTTATATAGTTATACAGTGTTCTAATACTGTATTTTAGATATTTTTATTTATTTCTCTGAGCACTGACATATTCCGCAGTGGTTTACCATAACTCAATATCCCCAGTGGAGCTCCCAATCTAAGTTCCCTATCAACATGTCTTTGGTATATGGGAGGAAACCAGAGAACCCAGAGGAAACCCATTCAAACACAGACAGGGAGAACATACAATCTCCATGCAGATGTTCCCTTAGTCAGACTTGAAACCCAGAGCAGAGCACTGCAAGCACCAGTGATAACTACTGAACCGCCATGCACTTTTATGTGTAGATGGTGACAAAAAAAAAATTCACAAAAACCAAAATCTTTAATGTAAAAACTTAAAAACTTATTTTACGTTCTGGATCATTTTGTGTCATTTCCTTTTAATTTGTAGGAGTTTTGACTAAAATGTTCCACTAAGTATAAATGTCAAGGGAAATCTGAAAACAGATGAAGCATTGGTAAGAGAGTGATGGGGGGGGTTAAAATAGTGTTAAAAGGAGTCTTTCACCTATTTTTCACCTATATAACTAACAGCAGTGCCCCACAGAAGATTGCAGACACATCCCAGATATACCTATGTGCACTGTGTGTCTGTATTACATGTCTAGGAAAAGCACTTTTATTCTGCTGGAAAACAGCTCCCAAGTACCCGGCTGAAAGTGAAACTAAAAACAACTGTCTCTCCCAACTCGATTTCTAACAGCTATATCTTCTGACATACTGGATATAATGCTGTGATTTTGGTATTATTTGAAAGCTTGCAATGCCAGCTTTCATCTGCTACCAATCCCAAGATACGAGCAGCTAAAACAGCCCTCCCCTCTTCAGTCTGGTTTGCAGCAGAGTTGGGCACTTAGGAGCTGTTTTCCTGCAGAATAAAAGTGCTTTTTCTGAACATGTAATACTTGACCAGTAGGTGTCCAAATATCGGGAACCCCCTCTTTAAAGGGGTTCAGAGAAGTGAACCCCTTCAGAGTACCTCTTTAAAGAGGCAAAAAGGGGTACAAAAGCTGCCACTGTGTTGGACAGCGGCTCATGTTACTCACGCGGAAACCTAAAAAGTAATCTCAATCTTCTAATTCCTCAGATGTTGTTGAAACTGAAAATGGGCACCTAAACAAGAATATTCACTTTCTGTTTTATAAATGCATTTTATTTCATTTTGTTAAAAATATGGCAGATAACAAAGCTTTAACCTCTACTAATGTTGAACAAATCAATGCATCCGAGGTGCAATTCAATCCGAAGTTTAAGAAAAATTTTATTCGCAATAAATCGTAATAAATCATTTTTTTCCTAAAATGGCGACTACAAGCGTTCCAAAGTGAAAGTTGGAAGCCCGGGAATAGGAGATGCTTTGCAGCTAGCCAATCAGCAGATATCCATCTCTTGTGATTTCACACTCCTTTTAAAAGCCTCATCCCGTGCAGTCTCCGCCATATCACTGTGAACCGAGCATAGGGACAGATGTGGCAAGTGCTAGGGACAGTGTTTAATAATGCATTTAATTGTAGAATATTGAATAGGGAGAGTGCAAGAGACAGTGTAGGGACATTGTACGAA
>ONZH01005134.1:0-33970 GCA_900303285.1 Rhinella marina | reverse complement strand
GTTTTGGAAAATTTCTAAAAAAATTTAAGAATTGATTCTAAAATTCTAAGCCTTCTAACATCCCCAAAAAATAAAATTACATCTACAAAATGATGGCAACATAAAGTAGACATATGGGACATGTAAAGTAATAACTATTTTGTGAGGGATCACTATCTGCCTTAATAGCAGAGAAATTCAAAGTTTGAAAATTACAAATTTTTCCAAATTTTCTGTAAATTTAGGATTTTTTTTATAAATAAAGGTGATTTATATTGACTCAAATTTACCACTGTCGTGGAGTACAATGTGTCACGAAAAAACAATCTTGGAATCAGTCGAATCGGTGAAAGAATCCCAAAGTTATGAATTGATAAAGTGACACATGGCAGATTTTAAAAATGTGGCTTCGGCATTAAGTGTAAAAGTAGCTTCGGCCTTAAGGGGTTAATGCAAAATCACAAGAACACAAAGGAGAACGTTTATTAAGATCTGCGTTTTAGCTTCCTCGCTGTGTTACATTTAGACCTTTTTCTACAGTTAAAATAGACATAGAAAATGATAAATGAGGGCGTGAGTAGGGCGAAGTCGCAGATAACGGCGCAACTAAGCTTTGCTCTGCTATCTGCACCTGAAATATGCCTAATTTAGGTGTATTTCAGCATAGTAAATGACCCCCAAAGTCTCTTACTGGTTTTTCAAATTTGGTTTATTTGAAGCAAAAAACTTTCCTAGAAGCCCCTGATAAAGTTCTAACAGGTCCCATCCACCCATTTTTGGAAATCCCAGGACTACATTTGCTGAAGGTGCCTATGAATAAGAGTTCCCCATTGCAATTATTTCCCAAATTTACATATCGCAATGTTATCTTTTGAAAATGATATTGATGTCTATGAAATGTGTACACCTACAATGTACATTATGTTCACTTTATAAAGTATATAATGTTTCTTTTGCTCTATGTATGTCTGTGCCAGCCTTCTTACTATCCCCCTACAAATGACTTTTCCACATCAACACCGCACAAATTACTCACACGCTTTTTGATGATGGAAAGGCCAAGATACTCATTGATCAGCAAACTGTCAGGTGAGTAGCTGAGGCACGTAGCAGCCACAATCACCAGCCAAGGCTACAAATTTCTTCTTTAATAGGGAAACAGAGCTAAATTATCATGTATTGATTTTCACCCTGTAGCTACAGCACCTGTACAAGACAGAAATGTACATAGTGACTCCTACACTATACAGTACAAGATCCAACCCTTCTAGTCATACTAACAAAGCACCTTTATCATTAGTAGGGTATACCATGAATAATAAAGAGTCACATGACTACATTGTAAGGTAGAGCCACGTGTTGCCACCTGCTAGTATATTGCTGAGATGAGCAAATTGATTCTAAAGGATTCATAATTTGTAAAGACATTCCCCCAAAAAATGTGGATTCTAGCAAATATGAAACTTTGTTTTTTAATGAATCTCTCAAAATGATGCCCATTTTACAGGTCAAAAAAGGAAGAAGACAGAAAGGGAGGCATCTGCCACCAAAATGTTTGTTTGTTTGTTTTTTAATTTAAAGGGACTGAGGTAAAGCATTAAAATCAGGTATCACACGGTACATGACAGTTTACTAAACAAACTTAAAACCAGTCCATCAACTCACATGGATCCACAGATCTACCCATTCATTGCTGCAATTGCTCCGATAGATTTATATAAAGCTGGCACCTCAGGGAGTGTGCACTTTCTCAGGGAGCGTGTTCTTACTACTACAGCTGGAGGCAGTTGATGGATGGAACTGAGCATGTGCGACCACTTCAGAGAATTTAGAAAAAGGGCAAACAGCAGGTGGCGTTAAAGAGATAGATTCCAGTGAATGACTCAGTGGCTATACTATATTTTTAATTACATGAAATCATAAAACTATTCAGATCTAGGTGCTGGTTTGAAAATTGTAAAATATTTTTCATGGGACAACCCTTTAAAGAATAAATCCAACCATCCAATTTGTTTTAAAACAAGTTGTTTATCACCTACTGCTTCCTGATCCTTCTAAACAGAAGGAAACGAATGGTCAGCCAACCACTAGTCAAAGCAGTGACTCGTCTTATTTCTTGTGCATCAAGAGGTACATTACCTGTTAGCAGAGACCTATATTTTGTCATGAAGTGTCAAAACATGACCAGCAGGAATCCGTAAAGTGAATATGACTTGTTTTATTACTTTATGCCTCTAATCTAAATACGTAGAATGAAAAATGTGCCCCTTTAATGGCATAGCTCTTTTGGACACTTAAATGGTGTATCATTTTCAGATACATGTTGTCAAGGGCGGACACAGACAGGAGAGGGCCCCTGTGCAAGACCAGCAAAGGGGCCCCTTGCTTATAAACAGCTCACAATAGAGCCCCTCAAAGCCTCTCTAGCAATCCATAGATGTCTGATAATGAAATGACTTAGCTCAGTCTATTACATGCAGCAGGTAGCAACGATAAAGGGGACAGTGGGCCCCCCTATCTCCTGGGCCCCTGTGCAGTCCACCCCTGCATGCTGTGCCTGCCAACATGGCACTGTCCTGAAGGTGCACGTGTGCTGCATCACTCACCTAGACTCCCAAGTCCCATTTTCCAGGTTCAGCCTGACTGCTAGGTCTATTTCTTCATGTGTATTAGTGTCTATTCGTTAGAGCAATGCAAGGGTTATGGTATTCTTGGGGACACTTTCCTGTGTATTTAAGTTTTATTTAGCCTTTTTTTGTGTTTCTGCAGGGATTAAAACTCACAACCTCTACATTAACAGCAGGAGCATTAACCACTGAGCTATAGAGCCCTATGTTTCACTGCCGCAGAGAAACCTCATAGTAGTTTTTCATGTATTAGGTATTCATATACAGCAGAAGTATCATGTTATATTTATTTTAGTAATTGCAAAAAATATTTGCAAAATAAATGGCACAAAATAAATTTGGAATTACTAAAAATAAAGAAGAATAATAAATAAAGAAGTTAAAGAAATAATAGTAAAGAAGTTAAAATTATATATATATATATATATATATATATATATGTATATATGTATATGTGATACATATACACTGTATATGTATATATTTTTTTTTCAAAACTTTGCTTTAAACTTTTTTTTTTTTTTTTTACTCTTTGTTAGGCCCCCTGATAGACCACAACTTGCAATCATCAGAACATAACATTATAATAACGTTACATTACATTTAGAGATGAGCAAAAGTATTTGCAGATTATTATTTATACACTAAATTGAACCCAAATCTTTTCTGGTTCTATTCAGATGAATCTTGTAAAAACGGCACCCAGTGCATAATTACTCAATAGTGTTCTGTCACCACCAGGCAGGAGATAATTGCAGTCAGTTGCGACCAAGCAATAACCACAGTTTGCAGTGTCAGCGATAAATGTAGATACAGTTACACCTGACACTATATCAGACCGAGAAGATGGGCGAGGGAAAATGAAAAACTTCAAATGAATAGGCCTGAGCTGCAATACCAAGCACAGCCACTATTCAATGGACTGGCAGTGCCACCGTCTCTTCAAACAGCTGACGATAGTGATGACCTATCCTGAGGATAGGTCATTAATATTGAAGACCTGGGAAACCTTTAAACAGGTATTACAGGATTTTACTGTTGATGGTTTATACTCAGAATAGTTCATCAGAATCTGATCAATAAGGTCTGAAACCCCATACCTCCATGATCAGCTGTTCTGCATTAGCTCCAGCACGAAAACAATACAGCTCTGTCCATTGTCTACTGGACAGAACTGGTTAGTAGAATGCTACCTCCACTGAAGTGAATGGGAAGAGTGCTGCAGTAACTAGCTCCATCCCATACACATTGGATGGAGCTTGCCCAAAACAGCTAAAATGCATTGGATAGACCATCAATAGTGAAATTGTGAAATATCCCTTTAAAGACCAGCAACAGTACATCATGAAATTACAGGGATTCTCTTGAATTTACATATTGTTAGCTTATCCTCAAAAGGTCATCAACATGAGATCGGTAGGGGTTCAGGGAGTTCAGCTGTTTGAGAAGGCCACAGTGCTCCTGTAAGTGCTGTGGCCTCCTCACAGCTTACCAGGCACAGCGCCATACATTTTATAGCGGCTGTGATTGGGATAGCAGCTCAGACCCTTTCACTTGATTGGTGTTGAGCTGTGTCGGCCATGTAACTGGTGAATATGATGTCACAAGCATCTTCATACAGCAGATCGGCAGAGGTTCAGGAAGTTGCACCCCTGCTGATCTAAAATTGATGACCTATACTGAGGATAGGTCGTTAATACATAAATTTCAGAGAACCCCTTTAAGTCATAAAACTTGGATAACAAAAGCTAAGTGAAAGTGAATTCATAAGCTATAGTTAATATTCTTGGCTTTAACTTAACCAACATCTTAAAACATCATTAATCTCTGATACACAGACCTATTTATGGAATGCATCCTGAAGAAGGTGTAGCTAAGGACTTAAATTTCATAGTCATAAATTTGCGGTGAAGGCTACGCTTTAAAGGTGAGATGACTTTACTTCCATACCACTGTAGTTGTGATTTGTGGGTAATTTCATAATGCTTGTAAAATCTTGTATATCATTACAAATCTATCAGAATTTTTTTATGCATACAATATATGACTCCCTTTATAAAGCAAGATAATTAAAATGTCAATTTACTTTCAATTAACTGTACTGAAATGCTCAACCTATTTCATAGTCCTGCAGCAATGAATCACTCCCTCTTATCTCTTAATGATATATAAATGTCTTTATGTACTTAAGAAATTTTCACTTCGCCATTCATTTGCTAATACATTATAACTAACTTCCCATACAAGCTGTTTAAAAACTTTATTAAAATAGTTCAACATTTTTTAATACTGGACCCAAAACTTTACCAAATGTAACTTAGAAGAAACCTTCCAAGTAGCCAATGTTGCTGCCATCCGTGCCCCAAGGACCACACTGATGAGGACATCCTGAATGGATAATGAAAAATGGCTACCACTGGATAGTCAAGAAGTGGACAAATGTAAAAACTCTACTAATTGCCATTTGGACGTGTGTGCTGTTTTTTGAGAGTAGAAAAGCTCAATAAACGTCCAAAAATTGAATAATGTCCATTGAATAATGTTTGCATTTTTTTTATCACATGCAGAAGTATCCTTCATTATATTTTCTCTTGACTCAATACATCCCAAGATATCTGAATTGTTAGGTGAAAAAAACCATAATAAAAACAATATTCTGTCATGTTTATGCTATACAGGTGCTTTTCAATAAATGAGAATATAATCGAAAACTTAATTATTTCAGTAATTCAATTCAAAATGTTAAACTGATATATTATATAGATTCATTACACATAGAGTGATCTATTTCAAGCAGTCATTTTAATATTGATTATCGCTTACAGTTAAACCCAAGTACAGTAGATATAAACTCAAAAGTCAGTATCTCAGAAAATTAGGATATTGTGAAAAAGTTCAATATTGTAAACTCATGGTGTCACACTTTTAGATAATCAACACAAAACACCTGCAAAGGTTTCCTAAGCCTTTAAATGGTCCCTCAGTCTGGTTCAGTAGGCTACACAATCATGGTGAAGACTGCTGTCATGAGAGTTGTCCTGAAGACAGTCATTGACACAAGGATGGTAAGCCATAAAGAAGCTGGCTGTTCACACAGTTATGTATCCAAGCATATTAATGGAAAGTTGAGTGGAAGGAAAATGTGTGGTAGAAAAAGTAACAGGGAGAACCACAGACTTGAAAGGGTTGTCAAGAAAAGACCATTCAAGAATTTGGGGTAGATTCACAATGAGTGGACTGCGACTGGAGTCAGTGCTTCAAGAACCATAGCACAAAGGCGTATTCAGGACATGGGCTACAACTTTCGCATTCCTTGTGTCAAGCCACTCATGACCCAGTGACAATGTCAGAAGTGTCTTACCTGGGCAAAGGAGAAGAAGGACTGGACTGTTTCTCAGAGCTTCAAAGTACTAATTTCAAATGTAAGTAAAATTTGCCTTTCATTTGGAAATTAAGGTTCCAGAGTCTGGAGAAAGAGTGGAGACGCACTCAATCCAAGGTGCTTGAGGACCAGTGTGACGTTTCCACAGTCACTGTTGGTTTGAGGAGTCCTGTGCTGGTGTCGGTCCACTGTGTTCTATCAAATCCAAAGACAGCTCAGTCATCTACTAGGAAATTTTAGGGCACCATCACTATGCTGACAAGCTTTAAGGAGATGCTTATTTTATTTTCCAGCATGACCTGGCACCTGTCCACACTACCAAAAGTACCAATATCTGGTGTAATAACCACGGTATCACTGTGCTTCATTGGTCAGCAAACTTGCCTGACCTAAACCCCATAGAGGATCTACAGGGTTGACAAGAGGAAGATGACACCAGATTCCAGACCCATCAATACAGATGAGCTGAAGGCCACTATTAAAGAAAGCTGGGCTTCTATACCATCTCAGCAATGCCACAGGCTGATCGCCTCCATGCTACGCAGCACTGATGCAGTAATTCATGTAAATGGAGTCCCAACCAAGTAGTGAGTGCATATACTGTACAAAATTTCCAGTAGGCCAACATTTTTGTATTAAACACATTGCAGGATAACAGGCCAAACTGGATGGACAGATGTCTTTTTTTCAGCTTTATAAACTATGTTACTATGTTGCTATGTAAAAATCATGTTTAATTGGTCTTATATAATATATTAATTTCCTGAGATACTATTTTTTGGGTTTTCTATTGTGGTATTAGAAAGTCAAAACTTATGCACACACCATACTGTAGCTGGGGCATAATTTGGGACAAAGTTTTTTTTATTTCATTCCAGTTTTCTAAAGTACTTTAGCGAGAAATGGGGCAAGGCTTAGCTGGAGGGGACAAAGCCTCCTGAGGTCCATTGGATTTACTAGAACTTACACCAGAAACCAGTGTAAGTTGTAGCTCAAGTCTACGCCAGACCTTAGCTGGTGTAGATTTAAATTTCTGGACCATGGAGTGCCTGAGACTGGAGTATGGGAATGCAGGTCTTGACAAATATCCCCCATTGTGTTGATTTTTAAAATTTCTCTCTTTAACATTAAACATTTTTCATAATAAGAGGTAAAACATATAGTAAAAGGAACAGAAAAATAAGGGGATAAGAATCTTCCAGATGTGAAATTGAATATTTACTTTTTTGCAAGATGTAACAGGTATTAAGACTTTTCCCTTGAGTGTCTTCTTTCCCTAACATGTCCTCCAAGAGAAGTGCAGGAAGATTACAATCTTCTTACTTTTAGTGCCATACACGGTCAGCACATATTCCTATGAAAAACTAAGCACCATATGTTATGATCAAAGAACCCTGGAGACTCTTAAATATATACATTATGTATTGATGCTGTTATAATAAAGATTTTACTGGTCACCTCAAGAAAAGCAGAAAATACTATTCTCAAGTAACAAGAAGTTGGGTAGGAGTAATATGACTTTAATGTGCCTTGCCCCACATTTATTGAGTGTTTTAGACATTTCTTTTATTTTGTTGCACAAAAAGACTTTGTTTAACCCCTTCAGGACCAAGTCTTTTTATTTTTATTTTTTTTTACTTATAACATTTTAGCCATATGAGGGCGTGTTCTTTGTGGGACATTTCAGATGCCACATTCATCACTGATGACAGCATTTGAGATGAATATTAAGGCCTTTCAGGGGTTGATCAGCAACAGTAAAAAGAAATAAAATCATACTTACCTCATCCATTTGAGCATGAAGAGGCCGCGACCCTCTAGCTTGAAGATCCAGTGCGAAATTCCATGCAGCGCACTGGAGATTTTGCCCTGATCTTTGTATTGCAACTTGCTTGTAGGTAACTTGCTAACAAATACACCATTTCAGGCTCAGATACTGTTTAAAGAGAGACAACCCACCCACACCAAAATAAGTAAATTTATTATGAGAATAAGGATAATTACACATTATATGTCTTTTTTAGTATATTTCGGTAAATTCATCAACACCAAATAGAAAACTTAAAAACACTAAGGGGTTAGACAAAAGATAATACAACTACTAATTACATAATTATTACCACAATTCATCTGGAGTCCTTACTACATCCAGAATGAAGGTACTTACATCACCAATTGAGTTAGCATCATCTGACAGCGACACATCAGTTGGGGAGTCCGTTCAGCGAGACATCAGAAACTTGACTGGGAACAGGGGTGTAGCTACAGGGGGTGCAGAGGTAGCAGATGCTACCGGGCCCAGGAGCCTGAGGGGGCCCAAAGACACCGGTATTATAGAAAGTGCACACTGGGAGGGATCTGTCATAGATTTTACACAGGGACCCAGAATCTTCAAGTTACACCTCTGGCTGAAGGGAAGGGGTTAGGTCAAGAATTTGGCATGGGAGGGTGCTGTTTCAATTTTTGCCTCAGGTAGCAGGAAGTCTGTGTGCTCCCCTGTACCTTGCTACAATGAATTGAAGGAAGTGGGCCCCAAGCTGAACTCTTGCACCAGGGCCTATGAGCTTTTAGCTACCCCCCTGATTGGGTACAACACTTTTTTATGCAGATACGTCTATCTCATATGTCTTGCTGAAACAGTCCAACTTTTATGCTGTTTTAACCAAAAAAACTTCAACCCCTAATGGCATGTAGCTAGATTACTCAATCCATAATTGTCACTGTGCATATCTTGGTTTTATGGTATTATTATGAACCTTGCAATGGACAATTCTCAGATCCACAATAAATCGGATCTCAAGACAAATTATGTACACAATGCTAACTCTTGTGCACACATGTTTACAACCAAATCCTTGTTCTACTAAATGAGACAATACCTGGTAGAGATTTCAGACTTGTCTTCTTTGCTCAGTCTATCAGATAAAATGACTCAATTTTTTCCTGAAATTCGGATCGCTCAACAGTAGTTGCTAGCAAACAGGGACATACAGTATATCTTGGCTCTGTTGCCCAATGATTTGCATCTCCCAGGCAGTGATCACGTTCAATGGCGTCTGCTTACTTAGGATGGGCATTAGTCTGTAACAGACGTTGGGGGCCAGGGTCAGTGTATCACTTAGCCTTGTTGCCCATTGTAATCAATCTTACCTCAGCTTTAAAGTTATTATCTCACCAAAATAGAAGAGCAAATATTTGTATGGGCAGATTAAAGTAACTCATCTATGGGTCTATTTCAAAATTTAGCTATGAGATCTGCTCTGTCCTTAGCAACAATGCGGCACCTCCTGTACAGATACAACATCCCATCTGCTGTCGGCTTTTCATAGGTGTCTAAGATTGTGAAGCTAGCAGGTCAACTGGATCCCCTGTAACCGACTACAATTTCATTGCACACAAGTTGCTAATACTTAACATTGCAGCATGTGGAATAGTAAGAAGCCTTTGTGCCAATTTTCCTTGGTCATCAAGTTCTATGACATGCATAACAGGTTTCCAGCCACTGAGCATGCCTGTGTGGCTAATGTTTCTCCTGTTGCCTCACTGATGCTGCTGCTGGCAACTCAACAGCAATACAAGCAGAAGCCCTGGGTCAACTGATCAATGCCCAGCCTTTGGTTGAAAACCTCTCATCATATGAACCTTCTCAGAACTGCAACACTGTTGATTTTTTTGGCTAACAATTGGATAGCACTCTCTGCCTTTGGATCATTGGAAGTCCTGACTTGAGCATGTGTCCTTTCTTATGGGACACGTCCTTTCTGCGCTCTCTCTATAACTGTCTCAGTACATACAGCTGGTGGTAGTTTGAGAATGGAACTGAGCATGTGTGACCATGCTCATCCAGCTCAGGAGGTGGACGAGCACATTACTTTAAAGATTAAACACAAGGGGGCGCAACTATAATAAAGTAAAGAGAATATCTCACAACTGGAGCATTTTGGCAACAGAAATTAAATGACAAAAGTAACTTATTTTTCATGCTGAATTATGTTAAAATAATATTTAATCTTGACACAACCCATTTAAGTGAAACTATTTGAACTTTTAGGCTGGGGTCACAAATGATTTTTTGTGCAGAAAATCTTCTACATTGGACAGTACCAGCAAAGTGGATGAGAATTTCTGAATTCTCATCCACCACATGTTGCGTACAGCTGTGGCAATGCAGTGGTATGTCTGGGATGTGTCTGCCCCACAGAAGATTGCAGAAACATAGTAACATAGTTAGTATGTGTCTGCAATCTTCTGTGGGGCAGACACATCCCACACATATCTGCGCACTTTGTGCCTTTATTCCATGTCCAGGAAAAGCACTTTTATTCTGCTGGAAAACAGCTCCCAAATGCCCAGCTGAAAGTGAAAGTAAAAACAACTTTCACTCTGACTCAATTTCTAACAGCTATATCTTCTGATATAGTGGATATAATGCTATGATTCTGGTATTGTTTGAAAGGTTGGAATGTCAGCTTTCAAACAAGGTCATATTTCTAGTGGCTACCAATCCCAAGATATGAGCAGCTAAAGCAGCCCTCCCCTCTTCAGTCTGGTTTGCTTTGAGCACTTGCAGCAGCAGAGCTGGGCACTTGGGAACTGTTTTCCAGCAGAATAAAAGTGCATGTCCTGGACATGTAATACACACACAATGCACACAGGTATGTCTGGGATGTGCCTGCAATAGTGTTGTGCGAGCACCTCTGTGCTCGTATGCTCAGGTGCTCTGGCCGAGAACTAGGGGTTGCTTGAGTGCTCGGCCGAGCACCCGAGGATAATGTTAGTCAATGGGACTAAACCAGGCACCCCCCGCTCGGAAGAGGGGAGGGTGTCTGGTTAATAGAAAAAGGTCAGAATCGCGACTTCTCTTTTACTCCTTTCACTCGTATAAGTATGCTAATTAACTGAATTTGTACGCATTAGCGCACAATGCTTACACATTAGCATACAAATCAACATTACAGTGCGGGGAAGAGATTCGAGCATTGCGCTCGAGTACACTCGGTGTTCGGCTGAACACCGAGCGGACCCGAGCATAGGCATGCTCGGCCGAACAGCGAGTTCGGCCGAGCATGCTCGCTCAACACTAGTCTGCAATCTGGGGCAGTAATCTTTGTTATATTGGTAAAAAAAAAAAAAGGTAACAGACTCCCTTTAAATATAAGATTATGTATAGCAGTGAACATGATTATTTGTTTTCTGCAGATTTTTTATTTTTTTTTTACTTTGTATTTTTACATTCTAAACCGTAATGAGCTATTTGTTTAATAATGCAGAATGCAGAAAAAGGTTCATTTGCCATTCATTATATGCCACGGAGATTAACATTTATACAACTTTAACTTCCTACTTAACCTCAGACAGATGAACTTTTATACGTGTTCATCTTCATACTCAACCTCAGGCACAAGTTATGACGCACGTTACAATAGATTTTTTTGTTATTTGACAATATATTGTTATTTTTTTTAATCTGTTGCTAAACCCTGAGCCGTATGTCTGCCTGAATGAAGCCCGTCTGTCAAAGCCACAGTAGAGATATTATTATGCTAATGCCGCTGGGTGCTTATTTTCAAAAAAATATAATATATTGTCCTAATATCCCAACTTGAGAAAAATGTATATGAAAAGCATTTATTTTCATTGGAATTTAAAAGTTGGATAAATTCTAAGACGTCAAAATCCATTTCATATTTTTCTCCCCCTAATATAATACCCTAGTTTAATGACAAAGATTCGGAAGTAAAATATAATATGGAGAATTTTCTGCACAAGAGACATTTATTTCAATGGGGAAGGAGTGTATTGGATATGTGTAGATTTTTTCATGACAATGGTATTTCAATAACAAACAATATTTCAATAAGCGGAATTCACGAAACTTGTGCTATCTCCAATGACATTGTATTAGATTGTATGAAGCATAAATATATGCAAATGTTATTGATATTTATTGCAAATGGTTAAACCCTTGATAAAATGTGTGCATCTTGACGCACCTATGAGCAGAGTAATATCACAGCCTGAATTATATTGAATTTCTCTTCCCTACAGTTTCATTGCTTTTAAATGAACATGTGTGATATAAGGTTGACTCATCTAGGTAAAATCCTTTAAAGAAGCTAATAAGCATCGAAAAGATGAGTGTAGGCAAATAGTCCTGTTTGCTGTAATTGTCTCAGCTAGGACTACCCACGCTGGCATCCATTATTTCAGTAACAGGGAAATTAAAAGTTGAATTTGTAACTTTCAACTTTATTTGATTCTGATTGACACCAGTAAAAGCCACTCCACTAGGGACATAAAGCACACAATGGACAAAATGGGCACCATCTGGTGTTTATTAGTCAACCATGGTGTTATTCAGTGGCGTAAATACCATAGCGTCAGACCATGCGATTGCTATGGGGCCCAGGGCAAGAGGGGTCCCAGTCTTAGTTGGGATCATCCCCTCTTCTACTAGGTGTCAAAACTTAGTCAGGACTCTAACCTCCAAAGAAACAACTTTTAGCAAATGAGGCAGTGAAAAAAATGGCCCAAGGGTCATTGAAAAGGGTTTAGGTGGAAACCCTTCTGTCCTTGGTGGGGGGCCTGGTTTGATCCTTGCTCTGGGGCCCTTTCTTCTATATGTACGCCAATGGTGTTGTACCTATAAAGGTTTGTAACTGTCTGCTCCGCTCACCTGGTGGATGTAGTTTGTAATAAACTCAGGTTAAAAAGAGGAAGAAAAAAACATACCATATATGGAAAACTATTGGGACAATTCAGTCCCATTTCCACAGGTGTATAAAATTCAGCCCCTAGCCTTGCAGTCTGCCTTTACAAACATTCATGAACAAATGGCATGATCTACAGAGCTCAATTAATTCCAGCGTGGTCCTATAATATAATGTCACTGCTGCATCAAGTTGGTTTGTGAAATTTCTTCTCTCCTACAGTAGATATTCCATCATCAACTATGAGTGGTAATATTGTGGAAGTATTTGGGAACCACAGCAAATTCAGCCACAGCCAAGTGGAGAACAAAGTTAATGAGCAGGGTTAAGATGTGCTGATAGTCTCCAGCACTCTGATGACTCTTTTCAGGCAGTAACATCAGCATAAATACTGTGTTGTGCTTCATGTCATGGGTTTTCATGGCAGAGCAGCCTTACATCACCAAGCACAATGCCAAGCATCAGATGGAGTGCTGTAAATTATGCCATCCCTGAACCTTTGACTAGTGGAAATATGTTCTGTGGAATCATGAACCAGGCTTCTCTATCTGGCAGTCTAACGGATAAGTCTGGGTTTGGAAAATACCAGGAGAACGTTACCTGCCTGTAAGGTGCGTGCATCAACGTCGTGCACGCGGTCGCTTGCCCTCCCGGGCTGCGGGTGTTGGTGAAGGGCTATGGGCAAATATCAGTGCAGTATCCTTGCGCCCACAGTCTTACTGCAGTGAACAAGGTCCGGCACAGGAAGTGGTCATGCGCCAGCTCCTTGAGACCTCTGGTGATGTCACTTCCGCCAGGCGTTCACAGGAAGTATGTCAGGCACCACGCCCTGCCCTTGAGACCTCTGGTGATGTCACTTCCGTCAGGCGTTCACAGGACATCACCAGAGGTCTCAAGGAGACCACGCCTCTGCCAATTAGCTCGCTGCTATTTAAACCCTGAGCTTCTGCTGGGCAGGGCTGGTGCCTTGTTGTTCATGTGCGACTGCTATATGGTCCGGTCCATTTGCTATCTGACACTGAATGGTGTATTGCGTGCTTCACTATCTGTCTTTTCGTGTAGTGTGTATCACTCTGAGTGTTTGACGGCCACGCTTGCGGCCGTGCCGTAGCCCCCTCCTGGAGCACGGGTTCACTGTGGGCATCGCCTGTCTGGAGGTCTGTGTAGCCAAAGCTCTGGCTCCAGTCCCAAGCGCAGTTGCGCAGCACGTGTTGGTGTGAACTGTTACTTATTATTTGTGTTTTGCCTGCTGTATTATTTCACCCTTTGGAAGCGGTCGTTATTGTCCGGCTGCCCAGGGTTGGGTCCAGTGATCCCCAGTGACTCTGCCAAGTGGCAGTCACTTCATTATTTTATTTGTGCCTCAGTGGCCTAACAGTAGGCACCAGCAAGGGATCTGCTGGGCGCAATGTCGAACCCGATTACTCCATCCATGCAGGCGTATGTAAAGCAGTGGGAACAGCGCATGCAGGAGATGGAACAACAGGCTGCCGCCTTTTCAGGGCATAATGCAGATTTTTTTTCCACACTGGACGGTCAGTTGGAGGCTTTGGAGCAGCACGCCGCAATCGCGGCTAATACTACTGCTGCCTCTGCTGACACCCGGGTTTCTGTTTCAACCCACCGACCGCTTAAATTACCCCTTCCCGCACGATTTAGTGGTAAACAGGAGGAGTGTAGAGGTTTCCTAAGCCAATGCCAAATCCAGTTCCAGTTAAATCTGGAGAGCTTCTTGGACCACCATCCTCTCTGCTATCAGGGCAGGAGCTGGCTTGGGCGACCCCACTATGGGAAAGGGTAGATGCTTGCGTCACCTCCTTACCCCACTTCCTCTCCAGTTTCAGGGAAGTATTTCAGGGTCCAGATCCGCAGGTCATTGCCGATTCAAGTTTACTGGGATTAGACCAGGGAATGGAGTTGGTTGCTCAGTTTGCAATCTGATTCCGGACCTTGGCGTCAGAGCTCGCGTGGCCGGATGCTCCGCTACTCACTATCTTCGAAGCAGGTCTAAGCCCTTCCGTTAAAGACGAGTTAGCTGCTAGAGAGAGGCCTAACACTCTCAGTGGTTTTATCAACCTAGCTACTAGGATCGATCGTCGTCTGTCTGAACGCCGCCATGAGCAAGCGCAGGTGAGAAGGCGAATTCAACTCGCTCCCGCCTTCTCTCAGCCCGTAATTCCCCGAGGGGAACCGATGGAGGTAGACAGAGTCCTCGTAGACGTGAAGTAACCTGTCATTTTTGTAGGGGACAAGGCCACTATGCTCCCCAATGTCCTCAAAAGTCGGGAAAAGGGCACACCTAGAGACTGTTGGAGGTACCTCTCTAGGTGGAATCGCACAAACCTCCACAAAATGTACATTTTCGGTTCTAATCGAGGTTAATGGTAGGACCATACCCTCCAGGGCCTTCATTGATTCCGGAGCTTCGGGCAATTTTATTTCCCTTAAATTGACCCAGAAACTCGGAATTCCGACGTAACCACCTCTATGCAAAACTTGAGAAATGTGAATTCGAAAAAACTCAGTTACCATTCCTCGGATACATTGTATCTGGACAGGGACTCCAGATGGATCCAGACAAGTTCAGATCCATTATATCTTGGCCAAAGCCACAGTCTTTAAAGGCGGTGCAGAGGTTTCTGGGTTTCGCTAACTACTACAGACGTTTTATACCTCACTTCTCGTCTTTAGTGTCCGCTCTCACGGTCCTGACACAAAAGGGCGCTAACCCCCGGAAAAGGACTCCGGAGGTGGAGCGCACTTTCGCTGCCCTTAAAGAGGCTTTCTCATCTGCAACGGTGATTCACCTCCCCGATCCCCAGCGTCCCTTCTTTGTAGAGGTAGACGCATCTTCTGTGGGGGCTGGAGCCTTTCTGTACCAGAAAGATGGCAAGGGGACAAAATTGTCTTGCAGATTATTTTCCAAAGCTTTAAATCCTGCAGAGCGAAATTATAGTATTGGGGATCGTGAGCTATTAGCGATTAAACTGGCCCTAGAAGAATGGAGACATCTTCTTGAAGGGGCCTTATTCCCAGTCCAGATTTTCACTGATCATAAGAATCTGTTATATTTACAATCTGCGCAAAGGCTAAATTCTAGGCAGGCAAGGTGGGCACTCTTCTTTTCCCGTTTCAATTTTGTTCTACACTTTGTTAACGGGGACAAGAATGTAAGGGTGGATGCTTTGTCCCGCTCTTTTGATGCCCACGGAACTGAACCGGAATTACGTGCTATGATTCCACCTGAGAAGTTGTTGCCTCTAAACCCAATTGATCTGCGTCAGTTGCCTCCTGGCAAGACTTATGTGCCAGATTCTCGCAGACAGGAGATTCTCTCCTGGGGGCATACTTCTCGGCTGGCCGGGCATCAAGGTCCCAAAAGAACAGTGGAACTCATTTCACGATACTACTGGTGGCCGGGTCTCGGTCGGGATGTACGTGCATTCACTCAGGGGTGTACCACATGTGCCCGTAACAAACCATCCCATCAGAAACCATCGGGGTTATTAATGCCTTTGCAAGTTCCAGAGAGTCCTTGGCAGGACATAGCTATGGACTTCCTAACGGGGCTTTCCCGTTCTGAGGGAAATACTGTGATCTGGGTAGTGACAGATCTGTTTTCTCATGCGTGCCATTTTGTCGCCATACCTGAGGTGCCCTCCGCTCCTCATCTGGCGGAACTGATTTTTCGCCATGTTTTTCGTCTGCATGGTCTGCCTCGACGGATTGTATCGGACAGAGGTCCTCAGTTCGCTGCAAGGTTCTGGAGGGAATTGTGTCATTTGCTAGGAGTTGAAGTAGATCTCTCTTTGGCCTTTCATCCCCAGACCAATGGCTTGGCGGAAAGAGTGAATCAGTCTCTTCAGATCTATCTTCGTCATTTCGTTTCGGCAAGACATGACAATTGGTCTGAACTATTGGCGTGGGCAGAGTTTGCCGCTAATAACTCTGTTTCCGATGCGACAGGTAAGACCCCCTTTTTTGTTCAGAATGGGCAACACCCTCGCCTTCCTTTACCAATGGTAAACAGCAGAGGTACCCGCCATAGCGGACTTCGCTTCTCATCTACTAGAGGCATGGCAACAAACTCAGTCATCTTTGACAGCTGCTAAAGCTAAGATGAAACAGCAAGCTGACTGTAGACGTTCTAGTGGTCCTGAGTTTGAGCCTGGAGATCTGGTTTGGTTATCTTCTAGATTTATCCGGCTTTGTGTGGCCTCTCTGAAGTTCGCGCCTCGCTACCTCGGTCCTTTTCGGGTCCTGCGTCGAATCAACCCTGTCACTTATCGTGTTAAGTTGCCTCGGTCCTGGAGAATCGTGAATTCTTTCCATGTGTCGCTTCTAAAACCGGTACGACTCAATAGATTCTCTCCTCCGGTACAAGAGGAGACTGAAGCTGTTGAGGCTGAGTATGAGGTACGGGAGATTCTTGACTCTAGGACCATACGAGGTACCACGTCCTACTTAGTGGACTGGGTTGGGTTTGGGCCTGAAGAAAGTTCTTGGGAGCCAGAAAGTAATCTTAATGCGCCAGATCTTATTGCGGCCTTTTGGAGGAGGAGGGGGGCCCTCGGGGGGGGGGTACTGTAAGGCGCTTGCATCGACGTCGTGCACGCGGTCGCTTGCCCTCCCGGGCTGCGGGTGTTGGTGAAGGGGCACGGGCAACTCTCAGTGCGGTATCCTTGCGCCCACAGTCTTACTTCAGTGAACAAGGTCCGGCACAGGAAGTGGTCATGCGCCAGCTCCTTGAGACCTCTGGTGATGTCACTTCCGCCAGGCGTTCACAGGAAGTATGTCAGGCACCACGCCCTGCCCTTGAGACCTCTGGTGATGTCACTTCCGCCAGGCGTTCACAGGAAGTATGTCAGTTACCACGCCTCTGCCAATTAGCTCGCTGCTATTTAAACCCTGAGCTTCTGCTGGGCAGGGCCGGTGCCTTGTTGTTCATGTGCGACTGCTATACGGTCCGGTCCATTTGCGATCTGACACTGAATGGTGTATTGCGTGCTTTCTTGCACTGGTGCGTGGTTCCACGTACCTGCTTCACTGTCTGTCTTTCCGTGTAGTGTGTATCACTCTGAGTGTTGGAGCACGGGTTCACTGTGGGCGTCACCCGTCTGGAGGTCTGTGTAGCCAAAGCTCTGGCTCCAGTCACAAGCGCAGTTGCGCAGCACGTGTTGGTGTGAACTGTTACTTATTATTTGTGTTTTGCCTGCTGTATTATTTCGCCCTTCGGAAGCGGTCGTTATTGTCCGGCTGCCCAGGGTTGGGTCCAGTGATCCCCAGTGACTCTGCCAAGTGGCAGAGTCACTTAATTATTTTATTTGTGCCTCAGTGGCCTAACACTGCCTGACTGTACTGTGCTAGTTGTAAAGTTTGGTGGAAGAGGGATAATAATTTGGGTGCTTTTTTTTCAAGGCTTGGCCATGAGCCTCTTCATCAACGGAAATTCTTAATGCTTCTGCACACCAGGACTTTGATGCATTTGGACTTTGTCATTGTTTCACATTAGATAGGATTTCTGTAGGGATGCATCAGGTTTAGGCACCTGGACAGAGTGAATTTACCTTCAAAGTGCATTTGTGGGCTGAGACAATTTAGGGCAATAGTAGGGATAGGATCTCCCCATTTTTTGTCCCATGGTCTCAGCTCCTCTTTCCCACTTAGCAACCTTAAGCTTTTTCTACGTCCGGTGGCTTTACAGTACTTGTATTGACAGTTTTTGCACTGTACGGCATATTGCAGCCCTTATCTGGGCCTTTGTGTGTTATTTTTTACATTTTAATTTTGGATAAATTAAATAATAATAATTTGAATAAAATTTATGCTTTAGGCCTTTGCCCTCAGTGATATTTGTTTAGTAAGAGAAATTGTCCTTAATTAATACCACAAAACCTAGTGATTCCATGAAAAATATACTAGTTTTCAAACCAGAAAAAAAAAACTAATACAGTGCCTTGCGAAAGTATTTGGCCCCCTGGAACTTTTCAACCTTTTGCCACATTTCAGGCTTCAAACAAAAAGATATAACATTTTAAATTTTTGGTGAACAATCAACAACAAGTGGGTCACAATTGTGAAGTGGAACGAAATTTATTGGACCATTTAAACTTTTTTTGTAATAATAAAACTGAAAAGTGGGGCGTGCAAAATTATTTGGCCCCCTTGCATTAATACTTTGTTGCGCCACCTTTTGCTGCGATTACAGCTGCAAGTCGCTTGGGGTATGTCTCTATCAGTTTTGCACATCTAGAGACTGGAATTCTTGCCTGTTCTTCCTTGCAAAACAGCTTAAGCTCTTTGAGGTTGGATGGAGACCGTTTGTGAACACCAGTTTTCAGCTCTTTCCACATATTCTCAATTGGATTCAGGTCTGGACTTTGACTTGGCCATTCTAAGACCTGGATATGTTTATTTTTGAACCATTCCATTGTAGATTTTGCTTTATGTTTGGGAATATTGTCTTGTTGGAAGATAAATCTCCGTCCTTGTCTCAGGTCTTTTGCAGACTCCGTTTTCATCCAGAATGGTCCTGTATTTGGGTCCATCCATCTTCCCATCAATTTTAACCATCTTCCCTGTCCCTGCTGATGAAAAGCAGGCCCAAACCATGATGCTGCCACCACCATGTTTGACAGTGGGGATGGTGTGTTCAGGGTGATGAGCTGTGTTGCTTTTATACCAAATATATTGTTTTGCATTGTTTCCAAAAAGTTTGATTTGACCAGAGCACCTTCTTCCACATGTTTAGTGTGTCTCCCAGGTGGCTTGTGGCAAACTGTAAACGAGACTTTTTATGGATATCTTTCAGAAATGGCTTTCTTCTTGCCACTCTTCCATAAAGTCCAGATTTGTGAAGTGTTCAACTGATTGTTGTCCTATGGACAGACTCTCCCACCTCAGCTGTAGATCTCTGCAGTTCATCCAGAGTGATCATGGGCCTCTTGGCTGCATCTCTGATCAGTCTTCTCCTTGTTTGAGATGAAGGTTTAGAGGGATGGCCGGGTCTTGGTAGATTTGCAGTGGTCTGATACTCCTTCCATTTCAATATGATCGCTTGCACAGTGCTCCTTGGGATGTTTAAAGCTTGGGAAATCTTTTGGTATCCAAATCCGGCTTTAAACTTCTCCACAACAGTATCATGGACCTGCCTGGTGTGTTTCTTGGTCTTCATGATTCTCTCTGTGCTTTAAACAGAACCCTGAGACTATCGCAGAGCAGGTGCATTTATATATATTTATCTTCATCAGTCTTTTAGGACAACATTGGATCATTCAGAGATCCTCAATGAACCTCTGGAGTGAGTTTTCTGAACTGAAAGTAAATGGGCCGAATAATTTTGCACGCCCCACTTTTCAGTTTCATTATTACAAAAAAAGTTTAAATGATCCAATAAATTTTGTTCCACTTCACAATTGACCCACTTGTTGTTGATTCTTAACCAAAAATTTAAAATGTTTTTTTTTGTTTGAAGCCTGAAATGTGGCAAAAGGTTGAAAAGTTCCAGGGGACCGAATACTTTTGCTAGGCTATATATATATATATATATATATATATATATATATATATATATATATAGTATAGCAACTGAGTTATTCAATAAATGTACCTGTATAGTAACAACAGCTGTTTGTTATTTTACTTATATATGAGTCCACTGAAGTAACATCACTGAGGTGGATGCACATGCTCAGTTCCATCCTTTAACTACCACCAGTTCTATGTAGTGTTAGAGGCTATGACATTTATAAGGAGAACTGCTGCAGAATGGAGTTGTGATAGGTAGAGAGAGCTGCAGCAGAAATGGCATCCCCCTGAGCTGCCAACCAGAAGGAAATCTAGGAGAACAATTGGAGCAATGAATGTGGACATTTATTTGAGGTACAGGGCTGGTTATAGCTTTGTCAGAAAGAGCTTGTCATGTACTATATGTTGTGTGATTCTCATTTATTTATTGTTTACATGAATTATGGGAAAAGTACCTTTAACCCTTTCAGTACCGAGCCACTTTTCACCTTAAATCCCAGGCCCATTTTTGCAAATCTGACATGTGTCACTTCATGTGGTAATAACTTTAGAACACTTATCCAGGCCATTCTGAGATTGTTTTCTCGTAACACATTGTACTTCAGGACAGTCATAAATTTGAGTCAATATATTTCACCTTTATTTATGAAAAAATCCAAAATTTACCAAAAATTTGGAAAAATCATCAAATTTTCAAAATTTCAATTTCTATGCTTTTAAAACAGAAAGTGATGCCTCATAAAATATTTTTTACTTAACATTCCCCATATATAGTAGATAAAGTAGTTATGTTGGCATCATTTTGTAAATGTCATTTTATTTTTTTATGAAGTTAGAGGGATTAGAAGTTTAGAAGAAATTTTTCACATTTTCAACAAAATTTCCTAAACCATTTTTTTAAGCGCCAATTCAGATATAAAGTGATTTTGAGGGGCTTACGTAACGGAAACCACCCATAAATGACCCCATTTTAGAAATTACACCCCTCAAATTATAAAAAAACTGATGTTATAAACTTTGTTAACCCCTGAGTTGTTCCACAAGAATTAAAGGAAAATGGAGGTGAAATTTCAAAATTTCACTTTTTTGGTAGATTATTCATGTTAATAATGTTTTTCTTGCAACACAGCAAGGGTTAACAGGAAACTAAACCTCAATATACATTACTCTGATTCTGCAGTTTTCAGAAATACCCCATATGTGGTGGTAAACGTCTCTATGGGTTTGTGGCAGTGGTCAGAAGGAAAGGAACGCCATAGGGATTTTGGAGGCAGATTTTGCTAAAATGGTTTTCAGGCACCATTTTGTAATTGAGATACCATGACGTACCCCTACAGGGGAACCCCTCAAAAAGTAACCCCATTTTGGAAACTACACCCTTCAAAGAATATATTAAGGGGGGTTCTAACCACTTTGACCCCCTAAGCGTTTTATGGAATTTGGAAACACTTGACTGTGAAAATGAAAAGTTTCATTTCTCCCATTAAAATGTTGCTTTAGCCCCAATTTTTTCATTTTCACAAGGGGTAAAAGGAGAAAAGCACCCAATAAGTTGTTACTCATTTTCTCCTGAATACAGCAACACCCCATATGTGGTGATAAACTGCTGTGGGGGCACATGGCAGGACTCAGAACAGAAGGAGTGCCATATGGATTTTGCAGCACAGATTTTGATGGATTGGTGTGCAGGAGCTATTGTTTTTTTTTATTTTTTGAGTTATTGTCTTATGTGGGGGCTCATTGTTTGCGGGATGAGGTGACATTTTCATTGGTACTTTTTAATTGCTTGGTATTACACTTTTTGTGAGTCAAGGTGACAAAAAAATAGCTGTTTGACTTATTTTTTTTTTATAGCATTCACCCAAAAGGGCAAATCATGTGATATTTTTATAGAGCAGGTTGTAACGAATGCGTCACTACCCAATATGTCTATTATTTTTATTTTTGTTAAGTTTTACACAGTAAATGAATTTTTGAACAGAATTAAATCTTGTTTTTGTATTGCCATTTTCTAACTGTCCTATTTTTTTACTTTTCTGGCGATTGTCTTAGGCATCGGGCTGCCTTCCCTGCCATCGGGTCCCCGTCACAGCAGTGCGGGGACCCGATGGGGATTTCAAACCCTTAGGATACCCGCACCTCCCCGCGGTCAGCGCTGACCGGGGCAGTGCGAGGGTAATGCACCTGCATCAGTGTTTTCACCGATGCTGGTGCATACAGCAGGGGTCCAGCTATCGGCCACTGCCGGACCCCTGCAGTTGATCGGGCGAGCTTAGCTCCTGCGCCTGCCTGATCAGAGCGCCGTAACACTACAGTGCTGGGATTTGTGTCCCGGCTTCCAGCGCCGTACATGTACGGCGCTGGGAGTGTAAGGGTTAAGAGGTTCTGGTAGTATTTTACTAAAATCTTATAAAAAATGCTTAGAAAGCTTTGCTTGAATCTAGTTTTTCTTCAGGTAGATTGCAATTTGATTGCTAGACAAGCTTTATAGTCCTCATATTGGCTTTGTATTTTCCAAAAATGAAAAGCGATTAGTCATCTTTGGCCGGGCTGGAGAGCAGAAGACAGTGACATCACCTGTAGTTGGTAGGGCTGTCTGTGTGTGATCGACACAACAATATTTGGTCATCAATAACAGAAAGAGATTATTGATTAACCTACAAATCTAAGCTCTTAATTACTGACATTTAAATGCCAGAAAACGTGGCAGACCTTCATGTTTTCAGGACAATCTCTTAGTACGGAATTTGTAAAACGACACTATTGATTTTATTCCTTCTTTCTTCAAGTGTAATGCAAAAACAAAACAACTGGCAAAATTATTAGTTGTCTATTGCAAAATGATCCAAACAATGCAGCGAAATAATGGAATTCTACAGGAATCTTTATTGTCTTACTTAAAATTCAAGGCGATAATAAATGTCTGTGTTTCGGAATGATCCAAAAACCAATGAAAGTTTTGCAATTTTTTCCCCAAAAAAGTTTATGCTGTTTTTCTGACAAAAATGTCAGCTCTCCTACAAGTAAATACTTGAAATATTACTGGAGGGTATGTGCTGCTCCTCTGCTAGTTCTCCTGGAAGTATAAGAATAAGTGAACAATAAGGTGTATCTTTACACAGACTGACACTGACATCAATAATTAGACTCTGTCAGGGACTACAGAGATGACACCTATGACATGGGAAATGGTAAAACCCAGATGTAATTTTATTAAGCATTTCCAGGAGGAATATTAGAGGAAGAGTACAATGTACAGTTTTGAGAAAAGATGTTCCAGAATAGTTACTTAATGGGGAATGCCACAATGCTTTAAAATCAGGATAGCTGACAGATTTTGCTTAATGGATAACTGTGACTGTCACTGTTACCTCATTTGGGGACTTTTTTTTTTAAGTAAATGCTGGGTTGTTTTTTAATCATTAGAAACTCTTATTGTTAGCACCGATTAATAGAGAAGTTACAAATCTTATTTACTTTTGCTATGTTGGTATACCCAACAGCATTGTATAGATAAGTCAGGTTTAAAGACTTGTGAATAAACATATATACATAAATAAAAAAAGCACACTTTTCTCAAAATAAAGTTAAAAAAAATTGTAAAAAAAAAGGAAAAAAGAAAAGTATACATATTAGGTATTGCCGCGTCCACATCGACCGGCTCTATAAAAATATCACATCATCCAGCCCGCCAGGTGCACACAGTAAAAAAAAAAAACTGTTCCAAAACGGCCATTTTTTAGTCACCTTCCCTCACAAAAAGTGTAATAGCAGTTGATCAAAAAGGCATTTTTAACCCAAAATGGTGCCAATCAAACCGTCATCTTGTCCCGCAAAAAATGAGACCCTACCTGAGAAAATCGCCCAAAAAATAAAAAAATATGGCTCTCAGAAAATAGCAACACAAAAAAATTTTTTATTCTGTTCAAAAATAAATCTAATATGTAAAATTTAATAAAAATAAAAATGGTAGACATATTGGGTATTGCCGCGTCCGTAACAACCTGCTCTATAAAAATATCACATGATTTGCACCCTGAGGTGAATGCTGTAAAAAAATATTTTTTAAAACTATGCCAAAATAGCTATTTTTTTTTCACCTTGACTCACAAAAAGTGTAATACCAAGCAATCAAAAAGTCTACCCCAAAATGATACCAAGGAAAACGTCACCTCATCCCGCAAAAAATGAGCCCCCACATAAGACAATAACTCAAAAAAATAAAAAATTTAATTTTTGAGTTTAAAAAAAAATTGTTGGCACTGCTATTTTTTGAGCAGCCTAATATTCTCTTTTCTTTACTTTCTGTAAAGGATTAACACAAACAAGAGACATTTTGGTATTGCTCTTATTTGCAATTGAATGTGTAGTATTTCCCAGACATTTACGGAAATGAAAATTATAATCATTTTGCAATTTATTTGCCTATTTAAACTCACTGTAGTTTTTTTATTTATAGCACTAAGATAGATAGAAAGATAAATAGATAGATAGATAGATAGATAGATAGACAGAAGGATGGATAGATAGATAATAGAAAGAAAGAAAGAAAGAAAGAAAGAAAGAAAGAAAGAAAGAAAGAAAGAAAGAAAGAAAGAAAAAAGAAAGAAAAAGAAATTAGTAGATAGGCAGATATTACATGGATAGATATTGGACAGATACAATAGATAGGTGATACATAAATAGATAATAGATGGATAGATAGATAACAGATATTAGATAGATAGATAGATAAATAGATAGATAGATAGATAGATAGATGAAGCTATGTCTACAGTAAACAATCTAATATATGAAGCTGAGTGTATGTGTGTGTGTGTATGTCCGCTAAAGGAATCTGCACCATCGCAGCTACAATCATGAAATTTGGCGCACAAGTATATAAGGTGTCCGGGAAGGTTTTAGAACGGGTCTCAGCTCTCCAGGATGTACCGTTACTGAAATATTCCCAAAAAATGCATTAGCCAATAGAAGCCTGGTCACATGACCGTTATCAGCCAATAGAAGCTCACAGGCATAGTCTCCACACACACACACACACACACATCATGTTTCCGTTACTACCTGGCCAGTTCACTGCAGTAGGTCTGCTTTAAAGGGGCAGAGCGCTGTGGATGACACTGTTAAAGGGGTATTCCGGTTACCATAAATATAACTTATGTTTTAGACTAACTCATCATCAATCATTACCTCATATAATGTAAATTTCACATATTTACCATTCAGTAGTAATAAAAGATGTTTTCTTCCACTGCTACCCGCTAAATTACCTACCTCCTAAATTACTATGGCATCGACCTGTAATTGAGGCCATCTTCAAAAGAAGGACTTAAAAGCCCCACTCCCAGGTCCCACTAAATCACGCCCCCGACTCAGTCAGACCACGCCTCTTCCACGCTGCATTTGACCGACATTGAAAAAATGAAGGTAAAAATCAACTTCTGTCAGCTGCAGGGGAGGGAGGGTGACTTTCTCCATGCAGCTCATGCTCGGACTGCACAGTGCTGCTGTCTGAGAGTGAGCTGTTCAAAAGGACATCAGTGTGTCCATCCAGGCCCTGCACATAACAAAGGACAGGGAGTCTGAAAGTCAGACTGTCCAGCCTCCCCCCAACGTGAAGCCGTGCCACCGGTCCCCATGATGCCACACCCCTAAATACGAAGCCACACCCCCGGTTCCATGAAGACACGGAGGAGAAGCTGTCTGAGCGTGAGCTACTGAAAGGGTGGACATCCCTGTGTCTCTCCAGGCACTGCACTGGACGGTGGACAGGTAGTCTGAATGCCAGACTGTCCAGCCTAAAACCGGACCTCTGGCCACCCTAAGGGCAGGCTGATGTTAGGGTGGCCAGATGTCCGGCTTTAGGCTGGACAGTCCAGTTTTATGGCTACCTGTTCTCCGTCCGACGCAGTGCCTGGAAGGACGCATGGTTGTCCACCCTTTCAGTAGCTCACACTCAGACAGCTTCTCCTCCGTCTCTTCACTGAGCCAGGGGGCGTGGCCTCACGTTTAGTGGTGTGGCTTCATGGGAACTGGGGGTGCTGCTTCACATTTGGGGTAATGGCCTGTGAGGTCCGGCTTTCTGTGGTGAAGACAGTGGCCACCCTAGCTGCTTTGGAGGTCACAGTTAAAGGGGAGGGCACTGTGGATGTTACTGTTAAGGGGCGGGCTGCTGTGGAGGACTGTTAAAAGGTCGTTTACTGTAGAGGTCACTCTCAATATCTTTTAACGACACAAACATTAAATTAAATAAATTAAATAAACCCGGGCGAAGCGGGGTCCTTCAGCTAGTATAAAATAAAAATAAAAAAACACTTCTATAGTACATTCAGCAGATATATGACCAGATATGATCAGGTTACTGGCTGCTTTTGATCAATGACTGAAGAAAGCTGCTGGAAGTTCAAAGGACAACAGAAATGAGTGTAAGATTTAATTTTCGTTGTAGTCATTGCCAGAATTAAAGAGACTTGAACAGATAGATATTCTTGCTTCAACAAGTCATCAATGAGCAATCTGGGAATCATCCAAGAGAGTCATTTGCCAAGCTGGCAACTGCTTTCACGGTAGTGATCTTCAGGGAAGTTACATGTACATTTAACTACACATTTAATCCAAATATTGAAATAATTATGGCCGGTGTCACTGGTCTCATGTATGGAAATGCTTTGAGAAATTATCTAGAGCTGTGACCCGCACTATAGATTTTTCCATACAGATAATTAATAACATTGGAATAGTGAGCGTTGGCTTAGGGTACAAGGAAAATGTAATTATATCAAACTTCTGTTGATTCTTCCACCCAGAATGCATCACCGGGTAGTGACTGCTTGGCACGTTTCATTTGTAATATAGTTATCTTATAGTCATTAGAAATCACATTATGAGAAAACGGAAGAATGCAGGTATTAGGGAGACTTATATGAGATACAATAAAATATTGTGATGGGTTTCAATTAGAGATGAGCGAGCACTAAAATGCTCGGGTGCTCGTTATTCGAGTCGAACTTTTCCCGATGCTCGGGTGCTCGTTTCGAATAACGAACCCCATTGAAGTCAATGGGAGACTCGAGCATTTTTGCAGGGGACCAAGGCTCTGCCTAGGGAAGGCTGGGTGAAAACCTGGAAACCTCAGAAAATGATGGAAACACCACGGAAATGGACAGGAAACAGCAGGGGCAGCATGCATGGATGCCTCTGAGGCTGCCTAATCCCACCATTACCCCAAATTCTCCTACTGGGGCATGTGTGGTATCGATTCTTCTCAGTTTAATACCGTATAAGTCCCCTATCTTGGGACCCTATATTTCATGGATTTTTCGACCACGGAAAATGGAAAAAGAGCTTGCTCTGGCCAGGGGAGTGTCTTTCCTACTGCAGCTAAGGGGACGTGTCCATGCTCTGCCTATCACAGGTCAGGAGGCAATTAAAAGAAGAAACAAAAAAAACATCAGTACAATATCTAATACGTCCCCTATCCAGGTAAATTGTTTGGAGAGAGGGCCTGTAGGTGGGGGGCAGGCTGGGGGGAAGGAGGTTTCGCTGGAAGAGCCAGAGGAGTGCCCCCTGGGCTAGCGTGTGTGGTGGTGACAACAGCCGGAATGGATTTGGAAAAACTGTAGCATCAACCGGTACGGTATCGATTCTTCTCAGTTTAATACCGTATACGTCCCCTATCTTGAGACCCTATATTTCATGGATTTTTCGACCATGGAAAACGGAAAAAGAGCTTGCTCTGGCCAGGGGAGTGTCTTTCCAACTGCAGCTAAGGGGAGGTGTCCATGCTCTGCCTATCACAGGTCAGGAGACAATTAAAAGAAGAACAAAAAAAAACATCAGTACAATATCTAATACGTCCCCTATCCGGGTAAATTTTTTGGAGAGAGGGCCTGTAGGTGGGGTGGCAGGCTGGGGGGAAGGAGGTTTCGGTGGAAGAGCCAGAGGAGTGCCCCCTGGGCTAGCGTGTGTGGTGGTGACAACAGCCGGATGTAGTTAGAATGACGACGCAGGACCCCAACTTAAAAATTTAGCATCAACCGGTACAGTCGTAAATTATGAGATTGATCAAGTGTGGTATGTCTTCTATGTATACTACTCAGTTTAATACCGTATATGGCACCTATCCGGAAAAATAGTTTGGAGAGAGAGAAAGATAGGACAAAGACGTAAATTGTTTGGAGAGAGGGCCTGTAGGTGGGGTGGCAGGCTGGGGGGAAGGAGGTTCGGTGGAAGAGCCAGAGGAGTGCCCCCTGGGCCAGCGTGTGTGGTGGTGACAACAGCCGGATGTAGTTAGAATGACGACGCAGGACCCCAACTTAAAATTTAGCATCAACCGGTACAGTCGTAAATTATGAGATTGATCAAGTGTGGTATGTCTTCTATGTATACTACTCAGTTTAATACCGTATATGGCACCTATCCGGAAAAATAGTTTGGAGAGAGAGAAAGATAGGACAAAGACGTAAATTGTTTGGAGAGAGGGCCTGTAGGTGGGGTGGCAGGCTGGGGGGAAGGAGGTTTCGGTGAAAGAGCCAGAGGAGTGCCCCCTGGGCTAGCGTGTGTGGTGGTGACAACAGCCGGATGTAGTTAGAATGACGACGCAGGACCCCAACTTAAAAATTTAGCATCAACCGGTACAGTCGTAAATTATGAGATTGATCAAGTGTGGTATGTCTTCTATGTATACTACTCAGTTTAATACCGTATATGGCACCTATCCGGAAAAATAGTTTGGAGAGAGAGAAAGATAGGACAAAGACGTAAATTGTTTGGAGAGAGGGCCTGTAGGTGGGGTGGCAGGCTGGGGGGAAGGAGGTTTCGGTGGAAGAGCCAGAGGAGTGCCCCCTGGGCTAGCGTGTGTGGTGGTGACAACAGCCGGATGTAGTTAGAATGACGACGCAGGACCCCAACTTAAAAATTTAGCATCAATCGGTACAATTGTCAATTATGAGCTCGATCAAGTGTGGCATGACTTTTTAGATGGATATTGCATGTGGTCACGTACTCCCTGGAACCCCATAGTCATCCCTTCTCTGATGTGCTAGCCCAGAACATTCTCTGCCCCAATTCGCAAGACCTTTTGCAGTCTCCGTGTGCTGACAGTGGGGATTTACCAGTGTTGTCTGAGGAGGTGGTGGACAATGGCGAGACACAGGTGTCGGGGGGTGAGGTAGTTGTATGGGAAGCAAGTTACAGTGGGGACTCCTTGGGGGACTTTCACATGATGGGACAGATTCAACTTGGGAGGATCAGGCACAGGAACAGATCAATTTTTTTTTTTTTGTGTTTATTTATTTTTTCTTAGCACAGTCTGGCGTTGGGGGTCGTCACTTTGATGGTGAGCTGTGCCGCTCTCTCCACAATGGTCTTTAGGTTCGTAGATGGAGACGTTGTGGGCGATTTCTTTACAGAAGGACTTGTTGCTCATCAACAGAACCTCGAGCTCCTTGACATTGTGGACCAGGAATTTGCGGAACCCTGTGGGCAGCATGTGTTTGGTCTTCTAGTTGCTACCAAATCCAATGTTGGGCAATATAGATACGCAGGTAATATTATTTTTCACACTTATCCCAAAAATAAAATTTACGCAGTTTGAGTAAATAAAACTGGAAACTGGAAATGGAGAGAGGGCCTGTAGGTGGACCTGCGGAAAAATTGTTTGGAGAGAGGGCCTGTAGGTGGACCTGCGGAAAAATTGATTGGAGAGAGGGCCTGTAGGTGGGAATTGAGCCTGTGCCGGAAAAATTGTTTGGAGAGAGGGCCTGTAGGTGGACCTCTGGGAAAAATTGTTTGGAGAGGGCTTAGGTGGACTCTGGAAAATTGTTTGGAGAGAGGGCTTGTATGTGGACCTCCGGAAAAATTGTTTGGAGAGAGGGCCTGTAGGTGGACCTCCGGAAAAATAGTTTGGAAAGAGGGCCTGTAGGTGGACCTCCGGAAAAATTGTTTGGAGAGAGGGCCTGTAGGGGGCCCTCCTGAAAAATTGTGGTAAAAGAGTGCCAGTTGGACCTCTGAAAAATGGCGTTTTTTTGGTCAGCATTAGGCAAAGACGATATGGAGGAGGAGGAGTAGAGAAGAGGAATCGGATACACAAGTAATGTTAAATTTTAGCTGCTTTCCCCCGGAGGAGATTTGAATTCCAGTGAGATCCAGGCTTTGTTCATTTTAATAAGCGTCAGCCTATCAGCGCTGTCAGTTGACAGGCGTGTACGCTTATCGGTGATGACGCCACCAGCTGCACTGAATACCCGCTCTGACAGCACGCTAGCGGCAGGGCAGGCCAGCACCTCCAAGGCGTAAAGCGCCAGTTCAGGCCACGTGTCCAGTTTTGAAACTCAGTAGTTGTATGGAGCAGAGTGATCGCTACGGACGTTGGTATGGTCAGCTAGGTACTCCCTCACCATCTTTCTGTACAGCTCCCCCCTACTCTGCTTAGACTGGGGACAGGTGACAGTGTCTTGCTGGGGTGACATAAAAGTGGCAAAGGCCTTGGAGAGCGTTCCCCTGCCAGTGCTGGACAAGCTGCCTGCTCGCCTCCTCTCCCCCGCTACTTGGCCCACAGAACCATGCCCTCTGCCGCTAGCGCGTCAGATGGGAAGAATTGTTTCAGCTTGTGCACCAGGGCCTGTTGATATCTATTCACTCTCATACTCCTTTCCTCTGCAGGGATGAGAGTGGAAAGGTTCTGCTTGTACCGTGGGTCCAGGAGAGTGAACACCCAGTAATCGGTGTTTGAAAAAATTCTTCTAACGCGAGGGTCACGGGATAGGCAGCCTAACATGAAGTCTGCCATGTGCGCCAGAGTCCCAACACGCAAGAATTCCCTCTCCTCACTGGCCTGACACTCCATTTCCTCCTCCTCCTCCTCCTCGTCCTCCTCTTCAGCCCATACACGCTCAAGAGTTAAGGACTGAGCACTGGTACCCTCTACTGTCTCGCCGACATTCTCCTCCTCTTCCTCCTCATCCTCATCCCCCTCCTCCGATACACGCTGAGAAACAGACCGGAGGGTGCTCTGGCTATCAAGCGACGTATCTTCCTCCACCGTCTCTTGTGACAAGCGCAAAGCATCCGACTTGATGCTGAGCAGTGAGTTTTTCAACAGGCACAGCAGCGGGATGGTGAGGCTGATAATGGTGGCATCGCCGATGACCATCTGTGTTGACTCCTCAAAGTTGCTCAACACCTGGCAGATATCAGACATCCATGTCCACTCCTCATTGTAGACTTGAGGAATCTGACTGACCTGACTACCAGTTCTGATGGAAGTTGACATCTGGCAGTCTACAATCGCGCTGCGCTGCTGGTAAACTCTGGATAACATGTTTAATGTCGAATTCCATCTCGTGGGCACGTCGCACAACAGTCGGTGAGCGGGCAGTTGTAGGCGGCGCTGCGCTGCCCTGAGAGTGGCAGCATCTGTGGTGGACTTGCGGAAATGCGCACAGATGCGGCGCACCTTGGTGAGCAAATCAGACAGATTGGGGTATGTCTTGAGGAACCGCTGAACTATGAGATTGAACACGTGGGCAAGGCATGGCACATGTGTCAGTCTGCCGAGTTGCAGAGCCGCCACCAGGTTACGCCCGTTGTCACACACAACCATGCATGGCTTGAGGTTCAGCGGTGCCAGCCACACATCGGTCTGCGCCTTGATGCCCTGTAACAGCTCTTGGGCGGTGTGCCTTTTGTCACCTAAGCTCAGCAGTTTGAGCACCGCCTGCTGGCGCTTTCCCACGGTACTGCTGCTGCGCCTAGAGCTACCGACTGAAGGCGCCGTGCCCACGCATGTTAATTCGGTGGAGGAGGAGGAGGGGTCGGAGGAGGAGGAGGCATAGTACGTCTGAGAGACCGTGACCGAGGTAGGCCCCGCAATCCTCGGTGGTGGCAGTACATGAGCGGCCCCAGGGTCATTCTCGGTCCCAGCCTCCACCAAGTTAACCCAATGTGTCGTCAGTGAGATATAGTGTCACTGCTCGGCAGCACTTGTCCACGTGTCCATGGTTAGGTGGACCTTCTAAGAAACAGCGTTGGTCAGGGCACGGATGATGTTCTGTGACACGTGCTGGTGTAGGGCTGGGACGGCACATCGGGAAAAATAGTGCCGGCTGGGGACCGAATACCGAGGGGCAGCCACCACCATGAGATTGCGAAAGGCCTCAGTCTCTACCAGCCTATAGGGCAGCATCTCCAGGCTAAGCAATTTGGAGATGTGGACGTTGAGGGCTTGGGCATGTGGGTGGGTGGAACTGTATTTCCTCTTGCGCTCCAGCGTCTGCTATAAAGACAGCTGAACGCTGCGCTGGGACACGTTGGTGGACACTGTGGAGGATCGTGGAGGCGAAGGTGTGGTTTTCCGGTGGGAAGCGCTCGTGCCGGGGTCCTGGGCAGGGGGTTGACTAGCAGAGACAGCGAGTGACGCAGGGGGTTGACTAGCAGAGGCAGCGAGTGACACAGGGGAAGGAGCAGTGGTGTGACCCGCAGGAGGTGGTGAACGGCCTTGGTTCCATTGAGTGGGGTGTTTAGCACTCATATGCCTGCGCATGCTGGTGGTGGTTAGGCTAGTAGTGGTGGCACCCCTGCTGATCCTGGTGTGGCACAGGTTGCACACCACAGTCCGTCGGTCATCCTCACTTTCTTTAAAGAACCTCCAGACTTGCGAACATCTAGGCCTCGCCACGGGAGCTTCACTACGTGAAACAGTTGCTGCTGATGCACTAGCTCTGGCCCTGCTTCTCCCTCTGGCCACACCACTGCCTCTTACAACCTGTTCTGGTGCAGCACTCGCCTCCGCCTCAGAAGCACTGTCTTCACTCGGCATATCAACCCAGCTTGGGTCAGTCACCTCGTCATCCTCCGATTCCTCAGTCTGCTCCCCCCTCGGAATTCCTCCCCTGACAACAACTTCAGCCACTGTCTGACAACCGTGTCTCCTCATCGTCCGAACACCTCCTCTTTACAAACTCCTTCCACTAACTCAACACTGTCTCATGATCTCATCAGCACCCACAGACTGCGACTGTTGGAAAGCTTGGGCATCCGGGAACAGAGGTGCAGCAGCAACCTTAGAAGTGGTTTGTGACTCTGGGAAGGGGTCGCAGAAAACAGTTCCTCAGAGTATGCCGGATGCGCATTCCATAATTTTCCTGGGAGGGGGCAGCTGGGGGGAAGAGAGGATTGACGGTGGAGGAGCCAGAGGAGCTGCTCCCTTGGGCTACGTGAGGTGGAACTGCATGGAAGACTGACTGTGTGACAAATTACTTGAAGCATTGTCCGCAATCCACGAGATCAGCTGGTCACACTGTTGTGTTTCAACAGTCCTCTACCACGCTGTCCCTGTAAGTTGAGACATGAAGACTAGGGAGTGTAGCTCTGCGGCGTTCCACAGCTACTCATCAGCAGGTACTGTCTCACCCTTCCCAGGACCACGGCCTCTGCCCCCCTGCAGTAATTGAATGCCCACGCCCACGCCCTCGTCCCTCGACCCTTAGCCTTGGGGTTCAACATTTTCTGTATATAAGTGTATATGATTTAAAAAAATAAATAAATAAACGGGCCTGGTGTACTGAAACCCACAAACTTGTTCAGTCTGGTTTAATTAAGTGACGTACAGAAAGTGTCACCTGGACAGAATATCGGATTGGAGTGAGTGTGCTGAACTGTGACACACAGAAAGGTTACACGCAGCTGAGTAAAATGGATTTGTATCACTGAGCTAAAACAAAAATTTCAACTAATTTTTTTTATAT
>ONZH01005133.1:0-30259 GCA_900303285.1 Rhinella marina | reverse complement strand
CGCACAGTACAGTTGCCAATTATAAGGCCTATATATTTTATAGTTCAAGGTACACAGCCGTGTACTAACTGTTCAGACGGTGGGTATTAACACCAGGTATTTAAATTATTTTGCAAGAGAACGCACAGTACAGTTGCCAATTATAAGGCCTATATATTTTATAGTTCAAGGTACACAGCCGTGTACTAACTGTTCAGACGGTGTGTATTAACACCAGGTATTTAAAATTAATTTTGCAAGAGAACGCACAGTACAGTTGCCAATTATAAGGCCTATATATATTTTATAGTTCAAGGTACACAGCCGTGTACTAACTGTTCAGACGGTGTGTATTAACACCAGGTATATTTAAATTATTTTGCAAGAGAACGCACAGTACAGTTGCCAATTATAAGGCCTATATATTTTATATTTCAAGGTACACAGCCGTGTACTAACTGTTCAGACGGTGTGTATTAACACCAGGTATTAAAATTATTTTGCAAGAGAACGCACAGTACAGTTGCCAATTATAAGGCCTATATATTTTTATATTTCAAGGTACACAGCCGTGTACTAACTGTTCAGACGGTGTGTATTAACACCAGGTATTTAAATTAATTTTGCAAGAGAACGCACAGTACAGTTGCCAATTAATAAGGCCTATATATATTTTATATTTCAAGGTACACAGCCGTGTGTACTAACTGTTCAGACGGTGTGTATTAACACCAGGTATATAAATTAATTTTTGCAAGAGAACGCACAGTACAGTTGCCAATTATAAGGCCTATATATTTTTATATTTCAAGGTACACAGCCGTGTACTAACTGTTCAGACGGTGTGTATTAACACCAGGTATTTAAATTAATTTTGCAAGAGAACGCACAGTACAGTTGCCAATTAATAAGGCCTATATATTTTATATTTCAAGGTACACAGCCGTGTACTAACTGTTCAGACGGTGTGTATTAACACCAGGTATTTAAAATTATTTTGCAAGAGAACGCACAGTACAGTTGCCAATTAATAAGGCCTATATATTTTATATTTCAAGGTACACAGCCGTGTACTAACTGTTCAGACGGTGTGTATTAACACCAGGTATTTAAATTAATTTTGCAAGAGAACGCACAGTACAGTTGCCAATTATAAGGCCTATATATTTTATATTTCAAGGTACACAGCCGTGTACTAACTGTTCAGACGGTGTGTATTAACACCAGGTATTTAAATTATTTTGCAAGAGAACGCACAGTACAGTTGCCAATTATAAGGCCTATATATTTTATATTTCAAGGTACACAGCCGTGTACTAACTGTTCAGACGGTGTGTATTAACACCAGGTATTTAAATTAATTTTGCAAGAGAACGCACAGTACAGTTGCCAATTATAAGGCCTATATATTTTATATTTCAAGGTACACAGCCGTGTACTAACTGTTCAGACGGTGTGTATTAACACCAGGTATTTAAATTAATTTTGCAAGAGAACGCACAGTACAGTTGCCAATTATAAGGCCTATATATATTTTATATTTCAAGGTACACAGCCGTGTACTAACTGTTCAGACGGTGTGTATTAACACCAGGTATTTAAATTAATTTTGCAAGAGAACGCACAGTACAGTTGCCAAATTATAAGGCCTATATATTTTATATTTCAAGGTACACAGCCGTGTACTAACTGTTCAGACGGTGTGTATTAACACCAGGTATTTAAAATTATTTTGCAAGAGAACGCACAGTACAGTTGCCAATTATAAGGCCTATATATTTTATATTTCAAGGTACACAGCCGTGTACTAACTGTTCAGACGGTGTGTATTAACACCAGGTATTAAAAATTTTGCAAGAGAACGCACAGTACAGTTGCCAATTATAAGGCCTATATATTTTATATTTCAAGGTACACAGCCGTGTACTAACAGGTTCAGACGGTGTGGTAACACCAGTATACAATTATTTGAATTATTTTGAACAGCAACAGTAAGCAGTTGCCAATAAAAAAATATTTTTATATTTATAGTTCAAGGTACACAGCCGTGTACTAAGTGTCAGACGGTGTGTATTATAACAAACAGGTGTAAACAGTAATTTACACAGGTATTTAAATTATTTTTTTGCAAGAGAACGCACAGTACAGTTGCCAATTATAAGGCCTATATATTTTATATTTCAAGGTACACAGCCGTGTACTAACTGTTCAGACGGTGTGTATTAACACCAGGTATTTAAATTATTTTGCAAGAGAACGCACAGTACAGTTGCCAATTATAAGGCCTATATATTTTATATTTCAAGGTACACAGCCGTGTACTAACTGTTCAGACGGTGTGTATTAACACCAGGTATTTTAAATTATTTTGCAAGAGAACGCACAGTACAGTTGCCAATTATAAGGCCTATATATTTTATATTTCAAGGTACACAGCCGTGTACTAACTGTTCAGACGGTGTGTATGAACACCAGGTATTTAAAATTATTTTGCAAAGAGAACGCACAGTACAGTTGCCAATTATAAGGCCTATATATTTTATATTTCAAGGTACACAGCCGTGTACTAACTGTTCAGACGGTGTGTATTAACACCAGGTATTTAAATTATTTTGCAAGAGAACGCACAGTACAGTTGCCAATTATAAGGCCTATATATTTTATATTTCAAGGTACACAGCCGTGTACTAACTGTTCAGACGGTGTGTATTAACACCAGGTATTTAAAATTATTTTGCAAGAGAACGCACAGTACAGTTGCCAATTATAAGGCCTATATATTTTATATTTCAAGGTACACAGCCGTGTACTAACTGTTCAGACGGTGTGTATTAACACCAGGTATTTAAAATTATTTTGCAAGAGAACGCACAGTACAGTTGCCAATTATAAGGCCTATATATATTTTATATTTCAAGGTACACAGCCGTGTACTAACTGTTCAGACGGTGTGTATTAACACCAGGTATTTAAAATTATTTTGCAAGAGAACGCACAGTACAGTTGCCAATTATAAGGCCTATATATTTTATATTTCAAGGTACACAGCCGTGTACTAACTGTTCAGACGGTGTGTATTAACACCAGGTATTTAAAATTAATTTTGCAAGAGAACGCACAGTACAGTTGCCAATTATAAGGCCTATATATTTTATATTTCAAGGTACACAGCCGTGTACTAACTGTTCAGACGGTGTGTATTAACACCAGGTATATAAATTAATTTTGCAAGAGAACGCACAGTACAGTTGCCAAATTAAAGGCCTATATATTTTATATTTCAAGGTACACAGCCGTGTACTAACTGTTCAGACGGTGTGTATTAACACCAGGTATTTAAATTAATTTTGCAAGAGAACGCACAGTACAGTTGCCAATTATAAGGCCTATATATTTTATATTTCAAGGTACACAGCCGTGTACTAACTGTTCAGACGGTGTGTATTAACACCAGGTATTTAAATTATTTTGCAAGAGAACGCACAGTACAGTTGCCAATTATAAGGCCTATATATTTTTATATTTCAAGGTACACAGCCGTGTACTAACTGTTCAGACGGTGTGTATTAACACCAGGTATTTAAATTAATTTTGCAAGAGAACGCACAGTACAGTTGCCAATTATAAGGCCTATATATTTTATATTTCAAGGTACACAGCCGTGTACTAACTGTTCAGACGGTGTGTATTAACACCAGGTATTTAAATTATTTTGCAAGAGAACGCACAGTACAGTTGCCAATTATAAGGCCTATATATATTTTATATTTCAAGGTACACAGCCGTGTACTAACTGTTCAGACGGTGTGTATTAACACCAGGTATTTTAAATTAATTTTTGCAAGAGAACGCACAGTACAGTTGCCAATTATAAGGCCTATATATTTTATATTTCAAGGTACACAGCCGTGTACTAACTGTTCAGACGGTGTGTATTAACACCAGGTATGTGAAATTATTTTGCAAGAGAACGCACAGTACAGTTGCCAATTATAAGGCCTATATATTTTATATTTCAAGGTACACAGCCGTGTACTAACTGTTCAGACGGTGTGTATTAACACCAGGTATTTAAATTATTTTGCAAGAGAACGCACAGTACAGTTGCCAATTATAAGGCCTATATATTTTATATTTCAAGGTACACAGCCGTGTACTAACTCAGACTGTTTCAGACATTAACACCGTGTACTAACATCACAAAATTAACATATTAAATTAGTTTGCAAGAGAACGCACAGTACAGTTGCCAATTATAAGGCCTATATATTTTATAGTTCAAGGTACACAGCCGTGTACTAACTGTTCAGACGGTGGGTATTAACACCAAAAGAGAACGCACAGTACAGTTGCCAATTATAAGGCCTATTTATTTATATTTCAAGGTACACAGCCGTGTAACTTTCAGACGGTGGTATTAACACAGGTATTTAAAATTTTGCAAGAGAACGCACAGTACAGTTGCCAATTATAAGGCCTATATATTTTATAGTTCAAGGTACACAGCCGTGTACTAACTGTTCAGACGGTGGGTATTAACACCAGGTATTTAAATTATTTTGCAAGAGAACGCACAGTACAGTTGCCAATTATAAGGCCTATATATATTTTATAGTTCAAGGTACACAGCCGTGTACTAACTGTTCAGACGGTGGGTATTAACACCAGGTATTTAAATTAATTTTTGCAAGAGAACGCACAGTACAGTTGCCAATTATAAGGCCTATATATTTTATAGTTCAAGGTACACAGCCGTGTACTAACTGTTCAGACGGTGGGTATTAACACCAGGTATTTAAATTAATTTTGCAAGCAGAGAACGCACAGTACAGTTGCCAATTATAAGGCCTATATATTTTATAGTTCAAGGTACACAGCCGTGTACTAACTGTTCAGACGGTGGGTATTAACACCAGGTATTTAAATTATTTTGCAAGAGAACGCACAGTACAGTTGCCAATTATAAGGCCTATATATTTTATAGTTCAAGGTACACAGCCGTGTACTAACTGTTCAGACGGTGGGTATTAACACCAGGTATTTAAATTATTTTGCAAGAGAACGCACAGTACAGTTGCCAATTATAAGGCCTATATATTTTATATTTCAAGGTACACAGCCGTGTACTAACTGTTCAGACGGTGGGTATTAACACCAGGTATTTAAATTATTTTGCAAGAGAACGCACAGTACAGTTGCCAATTATAAGGCCTATATATTTTATAGTTCAAGGTACACAGCCGTGTACTAACTGTTCAGACGGTGTGGTATTAACACCAGGTATTTAAAATTAATTTTGCAAGAGAACGCACAGTACAGTTGCCAATTATAAGGCCTATATATTTTATAGTTCAAGGTACACAGCCGTGTACTAACTGTTCAGACGGTGGGTATTAACACCAGGTATTTAAAATTAATTTTGCAAGAGAACGCACAGTACAGTTGCCAATTATAAGGCCTATATATTTTATAGTTCAAGGTACACAGCCGTGTACTAACTGTTCAGACGGTGGGTATTAACACCAGGTATTTAAATTATTTTGCAAGAGAACGCACAGTACAGTTGCCAATTATAAGGCCTATATATTTTATAGTTCAAGGTACACAGCCGTGACGCGTTGGCGTATTTAACGACAGGTATTAATTATTTTGCAATGAGAACGCACAGTCAGTTGCCAAATTATAAGGGCCTATATACTTTTTATAGTTCAAGGTACACAGCCCGTGTACTAACTTTTCAGACGGTGGGTATTAACACCAGGTATTTAAATTAATTTTGCATGAGCGCCACAGTACAGTTGCCAATTATAAGACTATATATTTTTTATAGTTCAAGGTACACAGCCGTGTACTAAACTTTTCAGACGGTGGTATAAACACCAGGTATTTAAAATAATTTTTGCAAGAGAAGCACAGTACAGATTTGCCAATTATAAGTCCTATTATATTTTATAGTTCAAGGTACACAGCCGTGTACTAACTTTCTGACGCGTGGGTATTAACAACAGGTTATTAAAAATTTTGCCAACGAGAACGCACAGTTACAGTTGCAATTATAAGGCCTTATATATTTATAGTTCAAGGTACACAGCCGTGTAACTAACTTTTCAGACGGTGGGTTATAAACACCAGGTATTTAAAAATAATTTTGCAATGAGAACGCACAGTTACAGTTGCCTAGTATAAGGCCTATATATTTTATAGTTCAGCGTACACAGACGTTGTTACTAACTTGCTTCAGACGGTGGGTACTTAACACCACGTATTTAAAAATTTTTCCGAGAACGACATAATTGCCCAATTCTAAGGGTATATATTTTATAGTTTCAGGTAACAGCCGCTGTAAAACTTTTTAGACAGGGTATAACACAGGATAAAAGGGTTTTCTGTCACCAGGTTTTGAGGCATAAAAAACAAGACATTTGCAAGATGCAAGTCACCGTGAAGGTGATAATTTAAAGCTGCCCCCGTTTGAAATAAAATCACTTTGTTGTATGCAAAATGAGCTTACTTAGGTCAAGGGCGGGTACCTCGCACCTTACTCCGTTTCCACCCGCGGTCATCCTTTTTGATTGACAGGGCCAGGCCAGCTTGTTGGATCTCTGCGGCCCTGTGCTCTTCAAAGGCGGCCTGCGAATTAAAAGCGCGCAGGCGCAGTGAGCGCGCGCTGCCCCGGCTCCGCTACCTACGCGCGCGCGATCCAGTATGTGTTTACTCTAGTTCCCGCAGGCCAGTAGTGCGAGCCCCGGCTGCCAGCGCCGCTCACTGTGCCTTGGCCCCGCCGCTATCCGCGCGCAGTGCGCGGGATTGATGGAACCAGCCGAGAGGATCCACAAGCTGCCTGGCCCTTCAATCAGTGAATAACTGACTTGGGCAACGGAGCTACTAGGTGCGAGGTAAGCCCTTGCACCATGCTTCATTTGCCATTAAACAGTGATTTATTTAAAAGGAGGCACCAGTAAAAAAAATCACCAGTTGGCTTCAGGTGAATTTTGCACATTGCAAAATGGTCATCTGTTTTATATGCCCAAAAAGGTGGACAGAACTTTAAATATTTTGCCGAGAACGCGTACAGTTTCAATTATTAAGGCATATATTTTTATAGAGGTCACGCGTTTGTATAACTTTTCAGACGAGTGGGTTATTAACACCATCTAATTATTCAGAGAACGCACGCTACAGTGCCAATTATAAAGGCCTTATATATTTTATTTCAAGACACAGCCGTTGTCTAACTTTTCAGACGTGGTATTAAACACCAGCCGTATTTAAATAAATTTTGCAAAGGAGACCGCACAACATGCCATATAATGGCCTTATATATTTATTAGTCAAGGTCACTGCCGTGTACTCTTTCAGACGCTGGGTATAAACACGATTTATATTTTGCAAAAGCGCCACAGACAGTTGTTAGCATAACGCCTATATATTTTAAGTTCAAGTACACAGCCGTTGTACTAACTGTTCAGACGGTGGGTATTAAAACTAGAAATTATTTTGCAGAGCGCACGTACAGTTGCCACATTTATAAGGCCTATATTATTTTATAGTTTCAGGTACACAGCCTATTAACTTTCAGACGGGTGGTATAAACACCGTATTTAAATAAGTTTTTGCAAGAGACCACAGTACAGTTCAATTATAAGGCCTATATATTTTATTATTTCAACGTCCCAGCCGTTGTTTACTCAACTTTTCAGAGTGGGGTGTTACACCAGTATTTAATTATTCTTGAGAGAACCAGTACGTGCCAATTATAGGCCTATATATATTTTATAGTTCAAGTACACAGCCAGTACTAACTAGGCGGGGGGTATTAACACCAGGTATTTAAATAAGTTTTCAACAGAACGCACAGTTACGTTGCCAATATAACAATATTTATTAGTCAAGGTACACGCCGGTACTAACTTTCAGACGTGGTCCACAGGTTATTTAAATTATTTCAGGACACCGTCATTCCGTATAAGCCAATATATTTTATAGTTCAAGGTACACAGCCGAGTACTTAACTGTTCAGTTGGTGTATTAACACAGGTATTAAAATAATTTTGCAAAGGAGACGCACATACCAGTTGCCCACCTATTGGGCCTCTACTTATTATAGTTCAAGGAAATTTTCTAATTGATGGGTATAACACCAGGTATTTAATTAATTTGCCAATAAAGCACAGTTACAGTTTGCAATTATAAGGCCCTTATATTTTATATAGTTTCAGGTTACACAGCCGTGTTCTAACTTTTCAGACGGTGGGTTTACACAAATTTAATTTTTCAAGGGAACGACAGTCAGTTGCTAGTGCCATATTATTATTTATAGTCGCAAGCCGGTTACTAACTTTTCAGACGGCTATTAACACCAGTATTTAAAATAATTTTTGGCAAGAGAACGACATACAGTGTAGTGTAAGGCCTATATATTTATAGTTCAGGTACACAGCCGTGACTAACAAAATGGTATTACACATATTAAATCTATTTGCAGAAAGCACAGACAGTTTCAATTATAGCCATATATTTATTAGTTTTAATAACAGCGGTGTACTAACTTTTTCAGGACGGTATTGTGGTTAAAAACACCGGATATTTGTTATATTTTGAAGAGAACCAACAATGCCATATAACCTTTTTTTTAGTTCAAGGTACACAGCTTGTAAATGCGACGGTGGGTATTTACACCAGATTTAATTAGTTTGCAATAGAGAACGACTGTACAGTTGCCATTATAAGCAATAACAGGTACACAGCGGTGTATAACTGTTCAGACGGTTTTTTCACAGTATAAATTAGTTTGCAAAAACCACTGCTCGTTGCCAATTTAAGGCCTTATTATCTTTTTGTTCAAGTACACACAGTTTGTGCCAAATATAGTGTATTGTACAGAGCACCTTACACCCTAAGTCTCTTGTCCCTTTACTGGCGGCTATCCTGAATACATCACCTTCCTCTGTAATCTATATATAAAGCTACACCTGCTGCACTAAGTCCCTACTTTAATACGCTTCCTGCTGTCCAACACTAAAACTGTTCCTCTCCTCCCATCTGGTCAAGTAGAGCTATGCTACAGCAGCGAATAGCTGAGTTTTAAATCGAGGTCACATGTTTTCCAGCCAATGCATGTAGACGCCGTTTTTTCGCTCTGCCAGCGTGCTCCCGGCGCCTTCATTTACCCCCCGCATGTTGATGAAAAGAGGAAAGGAGGGGGAAACGGAATTCTAAGTTGACGCCCGTTTCTGAACGAAATCGAGTACGAAATAGCGTAGATTCGCGTCCACTCGATCGAACCTACTCGTCATCTCAATATAAACACAGGATGTCACTGCAGGGTAATGCCGTGGTCACATAGACAGAGTATAAAAATGATTCACCGACCGTACAGGGGATAATCGGCACAGTTTCAGGTCGGGTCTTCGCCCCATATAGTGCCGTCTCGTGACAGACCTCAGGTCGGCGTCTTGTGCCCATCAGACCTCAGGTCAGCGTCTTGTGCCCCCATCAGACCTCAGGTCAGCGTCTTGTCCCCATCAGACCTCAGGTCAGCGGTCTCCCCCCCCTCAGACCTCAGATCAGCCCACCCAGCCACTTAAAAAAAGCATACTTGCCTGCCCTGCCGCTGACATCAGGTTCCGCGCTCCACTGTCTTCCCTGCCGACGCGCACTATGACCTTACGCTGCGTCAGGTCATAGTGCGTGCCGAAAGGGAAGACAATAGAGCGTGGGAGCCGAGGACAGCGGCAGCGCGGCAGGACAGGTAAGTATGCTTTTTTTAAGTGGCTGGGTGGCTTGGGGCCTACCGGAGGATCCTCCGGTCCTCTGGTGGGCCAGTCCGACACTGTATAGCAGGCTGATGAAATTTTTTTCCCAACTCACTGCACCGTGTATTACAGATCAGTGAAATTCAACGGACAATATAGATAGGCAGGTAATATTATTTTTCACACCTATCCCAAAAAAAAAATTTACGCAGTTTGCGCAAATAAAACTGGAATCTACAGATCAATACGGTATCTATAGACTGTGAGGTATATAGCAGGCTGATGAAATTTTTTTCCCAACTCACTGCACCGTGTATTACAGATCAGTGAAATTCAATGGGCAATATAGATACGCAGGTATTATTATTTTTCACACCTATCCCAAAAAAAAAATTACGCAGTTTGCGCAAATAAAAATGGAATCTACAGATCAATACGGTATCTATAGACTGTGAGGTATATAGCAGGCTGATGAAATTTTTTTTCCCAACTCACTGCACCGTGTATAACAGAGCTGTAAAATTCAATGGACAATATAGATAGATATGCAGGTAAAATTATTTTCAGACCTATCCAAAAAAAAATGTACACAGTTTGCGCAAATAAAACTAGAATCTACAGATCAATACGGTATCTATAGACTGTGAGGTGTATAGCAGGCTGATGAAATGTATACCCTAGTCACTGCACAGTCATGCACAGGAATATATCTGTTTACAGATGTATAGTTTGAGCTATGTGGCTGGACAAGGTGTACCAGGCACAGCTCTGCACAGAATACAGGCTTACAGCATATACTGTATAGTTTTCTTCACAGAATCAATTAGTCTTTAAAAAGACTGTTGGGGCTTCCTATCCTACACAGAATACATGCTTACAGTATATACTGTATACTGTTCTTCAGAGTATAGTCTTTAAAAGGACTGTTGGGGCTTCCTAACCTAACTCCTAACTAACTGCTTGCTGCACACACTACACTAGCTAACACTGTCTGTCTCTTCTCCTCCCCAAAGCACAATGAGGCTGATGCTGCAGGTCCCTACCTTATGTAAATTTAGGTCACATGTCACTGCCAGCCAATCACTGCTGGGGAGGTAGAGGGGCTGTTACATCACAGCAGGCGTTCCCACAGGCTTCCCTTTGATGCTGATTGGCTGAAAAAAACGGGCATTTCAAACTTGCAGTGACGCACGAATAATCAAGAGTCCGCGCTGCCTCGGGATGCCGAGCCGAGCCGAAGCGGGCAATATTCGTGCGAATCACGAATATTGCCGCTTCGATTCGTTCATCACTACTTCTGATGTCTTTAAAAAATGAAATTACATTTACAAAACGATGCCAACATAAAGTAGACATATGGTAAATATAAAGTAATAACTATTTTTTGAGGTATCACTGCCTTAAAAGCAGAGAACTTCAAATTTTGAAAAATACATTTTTTCCAAATTTTCTGTAAATTTAAGATGTTTTTAGAAATAAATGTGGTTTATATAATTTTAAATTTACCACTAACATGAAGTACAATGTGTAACAATAAGTTAATCTCAGAATGGCTTGTAAAAGTAAAAGCATTCAAAAGTTATTACCACATAAAATGACACGTCAGAATTCCAAATATCTGCCTGGTCATGAAGGTGCAAAATGGCCCTGTCATTATGGGGTTAAACACAACATGTATGCTAACTGAGAAGCTAGTGACTCCTCTACTATTGTGTTCTCTTCCTATCTTTTGCCCTGGCTGTCCCATTTCCTTGTATCATAATCTTTTTGTCACACCTGTTAAAATATTCCACCTGAAGGGGGGTGTGGCCAGCTATGGAAGAGTGTACTTACTCGTGTACTTACTCATCCAATTACTTTACATCATGGGGAAAACGGCAAAAAAGGCTGGAGCTAGACCCTCTGCACCCCTTTTATCATCTCAAGGTGAAATTAATTACTACTTTATCTGGCATTCTGTTTCCCTAGACACGGCCCTTCAGGATTGCACAACATTTTCCCAAGATGGCGATGAAACGCTCTCCATGAGGCGAGTCACCTCATCCTCTACTGCATCTGTAACCTCCGCTTCTCTGCTCAGGGGGCATCGCACCCTCTCAGTACTTTCCTTGAACATGACCGCTGGGCTCTGCTCACCAGAAACCTTGCCACCTAATAGAGCAACCATCAAGCGGCGCACTGACAAACTGGAGCATACCAGCACTATGTCTCTCTCACCAGCTCCTAACAGCACGGCTGAGGCCTTGGTCCTGCTCCCAGATATCACTACTCCCCCGCCTGCCCATGGACCATCGGGATCACAGGTACAGAAGGACCCCTGTTTTCTACAACTTCCAATGTTGCAGTAACTGGCCCTATTAACAACTTGGGCCAAGTGGGCTCCATGCTGTGGCCTACACTGAGCACCTCCTGGCCACATAGGTCCCCATCTCTGCTATCCCATAAATCATCCTCCCAGTTGTAACCCCAGTTTTGTGGATCCCCCATGTACTCATTGAACTACAACCCTTGCTTGCTTTTAACCCTTTCACGACCGGAGCTTTTTTCGGTTCTGCATTTTCGTTTTGCGCTCCCTGCCTTCAAACAGCCATAACTCTTTTATTTTTCTGTTCACATAGCTGTATGAGGGCTTGTTGTTTGCGGGACAAGTTGTACTTTCCAACGCCACCATTTAATATTGCATACGGTGTAGTGGGAAGCGGGAAAAAAATTCCAAACCGGGTGAAATTGCAAAGAAAACGCTATTCCGCTACAGTTCTACGGGTTTCTTATTTACAGCATTCGATGTGCATTAAAACTGATCCGTTACTTTCATTCTACTGGTCAGTACGAATCCGGCAATACCTAATATGTATAGTTTTTCCTGCGTTTAGATGGTGATAAAATAATTAGAAAGTTGCCCTTTTTTTTTTTTTTTTTCCTTGTCATATATTGACCCCTATAACTTTTGGTATTTATGTGTACAGAGCTGTATGGGGGCTCATTTTTGCGGGGCGGTCTGAAGTTTTTATTGATACCATTCCGGGGTGTGTATGACTTTTTGATCACTTTTTATTTAATTTTTTTTAGAAAAAAAAAGGGACAAAAAACTGCGAATCGCCATTTGGACGCTTTTTTCCGCCACACAATTCGCCCGTATTGAAATTTTTTTTTTATATTTTAAAAGTACGGGCGTTTTCGGTCACGGTGATACCCATGATGTCTATATTTATTGTTATTTAGGTATTTATTTTTTACTTATACGGAAAGGGGGGTGATTTGAACTTTTATATCTTTTTTATTTTTATATATTTTTAACATTTTTTTTTTTATTTTCTGTGATTATTTTAAAGCTCAAATATCATCTGATCTATTGTGTTTTGTTTTTTTTCTTTATGAGCAATCATGGATTTACTAGATGCAGTTAAAACCATGAATTGCTCATTTCTTATCCTGGCCTGCCATCTAGTGGCCAGAATAAGAATTGCAGTTTGAAAACTGTAATCCTCACCAGCGAGGATTACAGTTTTCATATGGTGTACAGACACCCCGATTGGCCAATCGGGGCGTCTGTACACCACCCGGAAGCGTGGGCTTCCGGGTTCAGACGCATCCTGATGCCGTGATCACGTGTGATCACGGCATCAGATGGCCCTGGAAGTCTCCGCAGACGGAGGTAAGATGCGGCAAGTCTCTGCTGTTAGAAACAGCAGAGACTTGCCGGCCATGACGCCCGCCGCACCCGCGAGCGGGCGTCATGTCCCCGCACCGCCCGCGCGCCGTACATGTACGGCGGCGGTCGGGAAGGGGTTAAAGGCCAGCCTAGGACACACTCTGTAAATTGGCATCACTCCTCATGTTCTCCAAATTGGGGACTTTTCTCCCCTCCTGGTACTGCAACACCCTTGCAGCCTCTCCTTAATGGTCCACTGGATCATCCTGAGATTACTCTCACCCCTCTATACCATCAAAGGCACTTATTGTCCCCCTGGCTGGACCGGGGGACCAACTTTCTTCAGTACACCTCTCTATTGCACGGAATACTGTGGTGATCCCTGCCTTTATGCCTTCCACTCCCGGTTTCCCCTCTAGTGAGGACTCCAGACCACTTACTTTGGAGGACTTGAATACTCTTATTTGTTCACTCCCTTCCAAGGAGGATCTATCCTGTTTTGCTACAAACATCGTGCAGGAATGCAAACAAGAATTTACTCATATCCTTACGGATCTATCCTTACTCATTGATAAAGTGGACTCTACAGGGTGGGCCATTTATATGGATACACCTAAATAAAATGGGAATGGTTGGTGATATTGACTTCCTGTTTGTGGCACATTAGTATATGGGAGGGGGGAACTTTTCAAGATGGGTGGTGACCATGCCGCCCATTTTGAAGTCTGCCATTTTGGATCCAAATTTAGTTTTTTCAATGGGAAGAGGGTCATGTGACACATCAAACTTATTAAGAATTTCACAAGAAAAACAATGGTGTGCGTGATTTTAACGTAACTTTATTCTTTCATGAGTTATTTACAAGTTTGTGACCACTTATAAAATGTGTTCAAAGTGCTGCTCATTGTGTTGGATTGTCAATGCAACCCTCTTGTCCCACTCTTCACACACTGATAGCAACACCGCAGAAGAAATGCTAGCACAGGCTTTCAGTATCCGTAGTTTCAGGTGCTGCACATCTTGTATCTTCACAGCATAGACAATTGCTTTCAGATGACCCCAAAGATAAAAGTCTAAGGGGGTCAGATCGGGAGACCTTGGGGGCCATTCAACTGCTACATGATGATGTGTTTCCTTCTTTATGCACTGAAGCTGGCACATTCCCTGAGTTTTTCCAGCAAGATGGTGCACCACCACATTATGGGTGTCAGGTCCGAGCATTCCTAGATGAACAGTTTCCTGGAAAGTGAATTGGTCGTTGTGGGCCAGTTGAATGGCCCTCAAGGTCTCCCGATCTGACCCCCTTAGACTTTTATCTTTGGGGTCTTCTTAAGGCAATTGCCTATGCTGTGAAGATACAAGATGTGCAGCACCTGAAACTACGGATACTGAAAGCCTGTGCTAGCATTTCTTCTGCGGTGTTGCTATCAGTTTTTGAAGAGTGGGAGAAGAGGGTTGCATTGACAATCCAACACAATGGGCAGCACTTTGAACACATTTTATAAGTGGTCACAAACTTGTAAATAACTCATGAAAGAGTAAAGTTACGTTAAAACCAAGCACACCATTGTGTTTCTTGTGAAATTCTCAATAAGTTTGATATGTCACATGACCCTCTTCCCATTGAAAAAACGAAAGTTGAAATCAAAATGGCCGACTTCAAAATGGCCACCATGGTCACCACCCATCTTGAAAAGTTTCACCCCTCCCATATACTAATGTGCCACAAACAGGAAGTCAATATCACCAACCATTTCCATTTTATTTAGGTGTATCCTTATAAATGGCCCACCCTGTATATCACAAGAACAAGCTGCTACTGTTGCTGATGTCAAGTCTTTACAAGAAAGGACTCAAAAATATTGGCTTACAACATCTGGACAACGCTGAAAATCGCAGTCAGTGCAACAAAATGCAAGGCTTTCTGGAATCTGTCTCTATGGTTGATTTTTGGTGATATTTAATAACATGCAGTACTTGGTGGGCCCCCAACAACTCACATAAAGCTAGATCGAGCCCATAGAGCACTCAGAGCCCCTATCCCGGATGGTTCCAGACCATAGTAGGCTGTATTTTACTTTGGTCTTTTATATACTCTGCATTACTGCTTTTTATTTTGTGTAAATTCTTCTTTTCTTCTATGACCTTTCTCTTTTTCTTTTCTAGGACTTTATTTCTTTGCTTTTCTTTCTCTTCCCTTTCCTCTTCCTGTGCCCCTTCTTATCCTTCCCTATGACGGCCCTCAAGATCACATCTTTCAATGCGAAGGGTCTCAATACTCCTGAAAAGAGGGCTCAAATCCTCCATCACTTTCACCTCCAGAAGGTGCACATTATTAGTTTTCAGGAAACCCATTTTGAATAATGCTGGGCCCCTACTATTCGGCCTAAACACTATACAACTTATCATTTTGCAAACAACTTGGTCAACAAGCACCCCACCTAAATAGGGCTCAATATGGTCAGCAACCGGTGTGGTATGACAAAAATATGCAACCCAAAAAAAATTACCACCAAATCATCATCAATCCATGAAAATACATACATTTTATTGTTACAAGAAAATATATAAAAGGTATATATATATATATATATATATATATATATATATATATATATATACTAAGCTCTTAATATATATATATATATATATATATATATATATATACCATTAATATATTTTCTTAATAAAATTTACGTATTTTCATGGATTGATGGTGATTAGGTGGTTATTTTTTTTGGGTTGCAAACTCAGTGAACAAGTGGAAAGGTATAGCCATAGCTATACATGACTCATTGCCTCACCAATTACTAGGTTGTACAGTCGATGCTAAGGCTAGATACCTTGTTCTTTCCCTGCTGATTGGTGAGTGAGAATTTACTTTTCGTATTGTATATGCGCCTAATCACGGCCAGGTCTCTATTTTGGTTGACCTAGTTGATTCAGTCCTGCCCCTAGTACGTGGTACGGTCATACTTTGCGAATATTTTAATCTCCCCCTTGACCCTACTTTAGATAATTCTTCTGGTTGTGCCACCCTACGCTACTCTGCTATCAGAAGACTTAAAAAAAGCATTCTTGCAACTCCAATTAAGTGACTTATGGCGCATTCAACGTCCTGCAAATAAAGACTTAATAACGTTTTTACTCCTCACCCCATTCTTCCTATAGTCATATTTTATTGCAATACCATGCCCTTTCCTGGTTAGATTCTTCCCACTTTAGTAATATCTTGTGGCCTGACCACGACCCTGTGTATCGTACCCTTCATCTTCCCTTTCTCAGTAATGGTGAATGGACATGGTAACTGAATGAGTTTCTATTTCTTGACTCGGTGTGCACTGCGGATATTGCTAAATCCAGAACTAACTATTTTACTGATCGTGAGGAAGACTCAACTCCACTCCCATGCAATGGGAGGCACTTAAATGTGTCCTTTGTGGAGCATCAGACTTCTATTCCTAATAATCCAGATATTTAAGGATGAGCATATTAACATCCCATTCCAACCCCCAGTGATATCTCTGCCTTACACACTTGGTAATTCCGGGTTGAAATCTCTTCACCATATTTTATAGAGGTGACCAATAAATGGTTTTTGTTTTGTTTTTAAACATTCCTCTAGGCAGTGATTTAGTTAGAGTATGTGGGACGTAAATCTTCCTTACCCATTTTCAGTGATTTATATTTCAGGATGACCGTCGGTGGCCATGAGTATAAATGTACTGCATCTCCTTCCCTCTTCCCATCCTTTTCTATCTCTCTTTTTATTCTCTTTCTGCTTTTTATCGTTCCACAATGTTTTTCACTCTGCCACCTTAATGCAGTAGCAATAAGCAATAATGTTTGGCATAATCTTTATTCCTTATTTTCTTGACTATCATAGGAAATGCGCTGAAACTTCACATCTCGGACATACACTTATCTTCTCGAAGGACTATAATAATGTTGTCAGTATCTCTTAATGTGAGGAGTGTGGGAAATAATGTGGGGATTAGGGAATTAATGGAGACTATGTTATCTTAACCAGCCATGCAATGGTAAGATAGCTGAACACTACCTTAAGAGATTCAAGTAGATACAAGAAAATACATATGGTATCAGGCAAACTGATGAGGAGGAAAAATGTCCAGGGTCACAAGTATTGAACTACACAGACCACATAGGGGGAGGGGAAGGGGGTAAGAATGAGGTGTAAAGGCCAAAGAAGAGAGAAGAGTGTCAAAGGTCGAAACCTCTATATTTCTTCCATGGAGACCAAACCTTAATAAACTGTACTCTTCTATTTATTCCCCAGCTTACCAGTTCCTCAAATCTAAAAAGTTGATGTACCTTATCAATCCATATTTCCTGCATAGGGGTTGATATATCTTTCCATAATAATGGTATAAGTAAGAGAGCGGCTGTGATAAGCACAGTAGGGAGGTTGCTGACTGCTGGGGTAAGGCTTAGATTTGAGCACCACAGCAAGCCCAATTTGGGGTTTAGAACAACTTTTGCAGTACATATGAGATTGATGGTCGCCCCAATCTCCTGCCAAAGGGTTGTATGAGTGACAAGATCACCATATGTGAGAAATAGATCTCTTCTCAGAACCACAGCGCTAGCAGGTGTCAGGTATATTCCTATTGACTATGTGTAAAAACACTGGGGTCTTGTACCATCGGGTCAATAACTTGTAGGGATTTTCCTGAATTTTAATACATCTATAGAATCCGTGGGAGTGGGGAAGGGTAAAGGCTTTTTCAGGCTCAGTCAATTCCAGTTCTCATTAGTCTAGGAAATAAAGGTTTCATGGGGACATGGACAGTAGAGAGCAGTAAGAGAATTAGAGGAGGTGTTTAGGAAGTACCGATTTAACAATAAGATGTTTAAGCCAGGTCTGTGATTTAGGTGGGTCTAAGAGTGGTGACCACTTGCACATGTCCCTATGTCTAGAAGATGTAGAAATGGTGCTTGTGGAACCTGTGGGAGAGAGAGGACTTTCTCCAATTCAAAGACTCCAGCTGGGGAGATTATCTCTTTCAAAGGGATAATTACTAATAGTGACCACACCCCAGATGAGTCTGTGATATGAGAGTGTAAATGGGTCTGCAGTAGAGTTGAGCGAACGTGCTCGTAACGAGCACTGTACTGCTTGGATCCCCTGCGCTTGAATGGCCGCAGGCATCCGGATCCATCCTCACCTGACTGTAAGTCAATGGGGGCGGATCTGTTTGGTATGACACACGAGTGTGTCATACCAAACGGATCCGTCCCCACTGACTTGCAGTCGGGTGAGGAGGACGGATCCGGATGGCTGAGAGGGGTTTCAGGAAGAGGGAATCAGAGAGCATTTTTAAATTTATAACGAGAAGGCCACACTGCCAGAGTGCCTTTTACTACAGGAGACTGGAAAGTGGTCAATAGGGTATAGGGTAGGAGAGTTACAAGCAGATACGCGGGAAAGGCCTCTGCACACTGGCACAGCTTTATTATATATGCAGAACAGGGAGGCCAAAACCTCCAAACTTCTTCTCTCTGGTAAGTATAATATATGAGATTCTAGGTGAACAAGCACCCCAGAGAAAGGTAGAAAAGAGTTTTTATACTTGTGTGAAAAAAGAAAGTGGTAGCCATATGGGGGTAGTCTGCAATAGGTATAAACACTTAGTGAATATAAACGCTTTAAGGAAGTTTTTCCTCCCCATCCATGGAATAAAGGGAATTTTGATATTGCGTAGTTGGGTCCTAACTGCTTGTAGTAGGGGGGAATAGTTTAGGGTAAAAAAATCTTTTGTGTTTGCCAAGATCTGAACTCTTAGATACCTGATCGATGTCCGTGCCCGAGATAAAGGTGTAGAGGTTTTCAATATATTAATGACAGCTGGGTGAAAGGAAGTATTTAGTGCCTCTGATTTGTGATAATTTTCAATATTGCTTTAATGAAGGTGGAAGATATGACAAAGATCGAGAGGGCCGTTGACTTATATTGCCAACTAACCCTGACAAACGTTTTTTCAGTGTCTGTACTGAGGAGAGCCATGGTAATGGGGTAGGTCCTGGTGTAGTCAATTAGACAGATCAAACGAACCGTGTTATCTTTACCTTGACAGCCAGCAACAGAGCCTGCTTGCTCATGACTGATAATACAAGGTAGGATGGATTGTAGAAGCTGTGCTGAGATCTTAGCCCATCATTTGATGTCAATATTTAATAAAGATATCGGACAAAAGCTCCCGCATTCCAAGGGGTCTTTTTTGTCTTTGTAGATAATGGTAATATGTGCTTCTAAAGCTTGGGGAGGGAGAGCAGCACCAGTCAGTAGTGAATTAGAAAGGATGGTAAAGTGTGGAAATAAGACTTCTCGGAATGTCTTATAGTACTGAATGTGAAGACCAGTCCTGGGCTTTTCCCTGTGGGTTTAATGGCTAGAGTTTTTTGGACTTCCAAGACAGGTGCTACTATTTGGCTTTCTTCAGAGGAGGATAGGGTGGTTAGGGTGGGTGAGGGAGGAAAGGAATGAATGAGTAGCCCCTTCAATGGAGGTAGGAGTAGTATCTATGGGTGTGGGTGTGTGGTAGAAAGAGGCATGATATCTTTGAAAGGATTTCACAATATCAGTAGTGGATTTGTATATGTGGCCATTCTCGTCTTTCATAGAAGGGAAGAAGGAGGCTTTGTGTGCTTTCTTAGTCCAGGTGGAGAATAACTTGTTCCCTTTATCCACATGTGCGTAGGATTTGAATTTAGACCTGAAAATAAGTTTGGCAGATTTAACATTAAGTAAAGGGATTGAGCAACAGAAAGGTCTTTAGGTATTTATGAGCCTCCCACACTATAGGTGGTGCCATCTGGTCTGTCATTTTAATATGGAAATATTCCTACAGTTTAGTTCATATGTGGGAGGCATGTGTGGGGTCAGCTATGAGGGTTTCATTCAAACACTAGTTCAACTCTCTTTGGGGCAGATCTTTAAGGGTCACTGTCATGGAGATCAGGGCATGAGCAGGAAGTCTAATTCTCCTATGGCTGCAGAAGTGGCAAGGACAAGGTGTGCAGAGGATAAGAAAAAGTAGTCCAGCCTGTGGAAAGAGGTGCTAGTATGAGAAAAGAAAGTGTAGTCCAGAGTTGATGTGTCCTCCACACATCGACAACCTGAAGGTCCCTCAAGGCTCTCTGGAACTTACCTAGGAGTCTGTAGGAGATATTTGTGCATTTAGTGGAGTCTATGGATGGATTTACTGCAAGGTTGAAATCTCCTCCCAAAATCACAATTATTTATTTGAATGTGGAGAACTGCTTAAAGGTCTGAATGAGCCACTGGACCTGTTTTGTGTTGGGTGCATATATATTCGCCAAGGTAATCATGTTATCGTAAACAATGGCAATGTGTCGAAACAGAAATGTTTCCAGAAAGCAATACTGACACCTCAGCTAGCTGAGGTACAGTATGTGTACTGTAAGATCAATGGGCATAGGGAGGGAGGGTAGCCTACCTGTCTTGAAGTCTCCTGACAAAAAAGGTGATCTGCGTCTTGTCTTTTCAAAGTAGACAGAAGATCTTAGAGTTTTTCCATGGCTCCTTCAGGCCCCTTGCATTCAAAGAAGAAATATTTATAGATACCATATTTTCAGCAGAAAAATTGAGACACGAGAGGACCAGTCTTCCAGTATACAGGAGGATGAAGGAGAAATAGAAGGGACAGATAAAGGGAAGAGTGTGGTTAAAATCCAAAACAAGAAATAAAAGAAACCATAGCTTGCATGGCCAAAAAGAACAAGCCATATAGTTAGAGTCTCCTCATATCTCCATGGAGCAAAAAGAAAAAGCAAAAAAAGCATCTCAAGTACACAGAACAACCATGGGGGGGAGTCATATGGAGAGATAAAAATTATAATAAAAAGTTCGGACCAACGATATATATATATATATATATATATATATATATATATATATATATATATATATATTTTTTTTTTTTTTTTTTTTCATAAGTGCATATCCATAAAGCAGAACTTTAGGTATATAAAAGTATGGTTGCACAACATATAATAAACAATAAGAGTAGAAATAAATTTAAATATATGTGGCGCTATGTCGACTAAAGATAAAAAAGGAAGTCCTTAGTTACACATATTTGCAAATGCGTGATCATGCCCACTCACCAGACGTCACGGTAACTTCCTGTGGAGTGGGTCCCTACACTCGTCTATGCCTCTGTTCAGACTATATCCAAGTCTCCATTGTTCAGGGCGTGTGAAACCAGCTAAATAGGTATCCTACCAGGAAGTCCTAGGTGAATGGGCGTCGTCAGGTCCAAAAGGAGCATGCGAGGCTCAGTATACAATGATAAAAATTATAATAAAAAGTTCGGACCAACGATATATATATATTTTTTTTTTCATAAGTGCATATCCATAAAGCAGAACTATAGGTATATAAAAGTTTGGTTGCACAACATATAATAAACAATAAGAGTAGAAATAAATTTAAATATATGTGGCGCTATGTCGACTAAAGATAAAAAAGGAAGTCCTTAGTTACACATATTTGCAAATGCGTGATCATGCCCACTCACCAGACGTCACGGTAACTTCCTGTGGAGTGGGTCCCTACACTCGTCTATGCCTCTGTTCAGACTATATCCAAGTCTCCATTGTTCAGGGCGTGTGAAACCAGCTAAATAGGTATCCTACCAGGAAGTCCTAGGTGAATGGGCGTCGTCAGGTCCAAAAGGAGTATGCGTGGCTCAGTATACAATGATAAAAATTATAATAAAAAGTTCGGACCAACGATATATATATATATATATTTTTTTTTTCATAAGTGCATATCCATGAAGCAGAACTATAGGTATATAAAAGTATGGTTGCACAACATATAATAAACAATAAGAGTAGAAATAAATTTAAATATATGTGGCACCGCGATGCTCAGGTGCTCTAGCCGAACACTAAGTGGTGCTTGAGTGTTCGGTCGAGCGCCCGAGTATAATGGAAGTCAATGGGAGAAGACCAGGCACCCCTGCTCTGCATAGAGGAGGGTGTCTGGTTCATAGGGAAACGTTAGAAAATGGTGGAAACACCACAGAAATGGTTAGGGAACAGCATGGGGAGGATGTCTGGATGCATCTTGGACTCCAAAGTCGCTGATATTCACGATGATGTCCGACTATTACGCCACTTTTACGGAATGACAATAATACCCCCCCAAACCAAATATAACATTGATTTTAGAGGAAACATATATTTAAAAATGAGCAGGGGCATGAACACTAGCAACCTGACCAACACCAGCATGATCTTCATGGCAGCAAAGCACCCTAATAGGTGGGCCAAACTCCTGGATCCACAATCGGTGTTTGCTGGTCACACCACTGCCACCTCTTCCCTGTGTTACGTGCTAGCCAAGACGCAGGCCCAGATGTCTCCCCTCTGCACCTGGACCCTCGCAAGCACCATCAGCGAGCACATCCACTTCTGTGTCCCAGCGCAGTGTACAGATGTCCATACCTCAGGCCTTTGAACAGAAGCGCAAATACTCAGCCACCCACCCACAGGCCATAGCACTAAATGCACACCTTTACAAATTGCTGGCACTGAAAATGTTGAAAAGTCACAGAGAAGCTGGATATAAAACTTAGCTTTTAATAAGTAGCTAAAAAAGTAATAATCAAAAGATACACATATATATACAAGGTGTACAGCCAGTACACTATTCAAAAAAGGCTGGCAAAAAGTCAGCAAGTCTCACAAGTCTGATATATAAGTACGGTAACAAGGGAGAGATAGAGTATGCAATAATAGCATGAGCGGGAAGGGGAAGAAGAGGGACAAGAAAAAAGTCCCTATTAATCACCTAAGATTACCCCTTACCCAGGGGAGTCTCCTGATGGTGGGGACCCCCTGGTCTCATGCCTAAACTGTCTCTCCCTGAATTCTCCCTATTAAGTAAGAGTAAAAAGAAACCCAACGCGTTTCCCCTCAAAGAGGTTCATCAGGGGTATGGTAATGTAAGGCAGTTCCTCATAGGAAGAAAATAAAAATACAAATACAAAGTGGGGAGTTATGATGCATGAAACAAGATTGACAGCGCTGATGACCGAAAAGCTACAACAATTAAAGTGGCCTATAGATGAGTTGCCACGATCTGTAGGGCAAATATTGATATAATGCCCACAGAACCACTGCAGACCCACCGGACAGGCAGTACCAAGTAAACAGAGTATATACAGTTGTCCCCAAGTATCACAGAAACATACAAATGAGTACAGATGGGTTGGTCATAGGACCTGTTACGTGACCAAGATGCAGGGCCAGAAGGATGGTCAGCCAAGTATAGATCGGTGCAGCATAAGAGGATTAATGGGTGGTTAATGCTGTATAGACGCGGCTGTACTTACCACATGTGGGGCCGGCCATAAATAAAGCGCTAACCGGAAGTGATGAATCGCGCATCCGCCCAGTGGAGCGCACGCAAGTTAGTGCGTGTCAGAGTCCATGGACACGTGATCGCAGGTTGCGGTCACGTGACCCGAGAGGGCACGCAAACAAAGGGATGCGGATGGAACACAGAGTAAGTGTCAGTTGTAAAAAGATATTAAATCACTGTTGTAAACCCAGCATAGACAGCGCTGTCAAAAAAAGAGAATATAATAAGTGTAAAAAAGGTTATCAGACTAAAATAACAGTTTGTGAAACCGATGAGGGAGGGAAAGAAAGGGGGGGGAGGGGGGACATGAGGGGGAGGGAATAACCCCATGATACAGGGAAACCCGAACATATAAGTAACAGATATAATAATGATCGATGACTGTCGGGAAAGGATGCTTCACGCATCGATAGCCCTGGCACCATAAAGACAGTCAAAGGCTACAGATATGAGGCGATAAATACATACATAGAGACAAGAAGGTTTACAAAAAACAAGAAAAGGTAAGTCGTTCATTGAGCCCCAAAGGCGACTGGGACTTTAGTCTATAGATCCATTCACATTCTTTTTGAAGGATACATTTGTCCCAGTCACCTTTTCTCGGGGACTCATGGACGACTTCTAAAACAGAGAATTTGAGTACCTTAGGTTTACCCTCATGTAATGTAATGACGTGGTCAGCCACGGGTGTACTCCGCTTATTGACCACGTCACCAACATGTTCCAAAATCCTACGGCGTAATTCCCGATGGGTCTTGCCAACGTAGTCCTTGGGACATGGACATTGACAGAGGTAAACCACCCCTTTAGTACGACAATTAATGAAATCACAAACTCACGACCCGTGACCGAGCAAGTGTTGCTCTTTGCTGTCCGTATATATCTGCAGGCTTTGCAATTACCACATTTGAAGATTCCGAGTGGTCTCCTATCAAGCCAGGTGCCTAATTGTTTCGGGCCGGTGTAATGGCTATGAACAAGGCGGTCATGAAGAGACCTCCCTTTTCTGAAACGTGATGCTGGGCCTGTCCATTATGACATCTCTGAGGTCAGGGTCCATCAACAGAATGGGCCAGTACTTATTCAAGACCTGTCTAATTCCATAACTTTGGTCATCAAAGGTAGAGATTATCCTAATGGGTTGCCGTGTTGGATAATCCTGTCGCTTGGGAATGAGAAGAGTATTGCGATCACAATTAAGGGCATATTTAAATGCTTTTGTCAGTACATGATCCGGATATCCTCATTGTTTAAATCGAGATTGTAGGCCTCTGGCCTCATGATGAAATCCCTCAAGGTCCGAGCAGTTTCTCCGGATGCGAAGATATTGACCTTTTGGGATACCTTTTTTCAAGGATAGCGGGTGATGACTAGACCAATGGAGCAGGCTATGAGTGGATGTAGGTTTGCGATAGACCGTAGTGACAAGCTTGTCACCCTGTCTGTTGACCAATACATCCAAAAAAGTAATTTTATCAAAGCCAAGCTCAAAAGTAAAGGATAGACCAATATTGTTGTTATTGATAGCATTGATGAAATCTCTAAATTGGTCCTGATCGCCACCCCAGACAATGAAAATATCATCAATGTATCTGGACCAAAAAAGGATCAGTTCAGACCACCACACGGGGTCAACTGGGAAGACACATTGGTCCTCCCACCAGCCCAGGAGGAGATTAGCATATGAGGGAGCACAAGGACTCCCCATCGCTGTCCCCCTGAGCTGGTGGTAGAAGCGGCCATCAAAGAGAAAATAGTTATGATTTAGAACATATGCGAGAAGATTAATAACAAAGCTGCTGTGATTTTTGTATTGAAGGGCCCTGGAGCTAAGAAAATGAGAGACAGCTCTAAGGCCCTGGTTATGAAGGATAGAGCTATAGAGCGACTCTACATCTATACTTGCTAAAATGCAGGGAGGCTGAAAGGATAGAGTTTCAATCTTTCTCAGGAAGTCCATAGTGTCTCGTGTATGCGATGGCAAGGTGGACACAAATGGACTTAAAATGTGGTCAATATAAATACCACAGTTTTGAGTAAGAGAGTCCACCCCGGATACTATAGGTCTACCCTTCAAGGGGAAAGACCCTTATGTATATTAGGAAGACCATAAAAGGTAGCAATCCGGGGTGGACCCAATAGCATAAATTTGAATTCATCCTTACTAATACAGCCAGTAGTAAGGGCGTCAAGCAGTAATTCCTCAAGGGATGACAAAAAGGGTCCTGTGGGATCAGAGGATAGGATATGATAACACTCTCTATCCTGAAGTAGATTAAGACACCTTTGGCGGTAATCTACGGTGTTCCTGATCACCAGGTTGCCCCCTTTATCGGCCTGTTTTACAACAATAGAATCATCTTTTTCTAACTGTAGAAGGGCAGCCAGTTCATCACTAGATAAATTATGACAAGGATGCCTAGAGGTTCCCAGCTGTTCGATATCACAAATGGTCATATCTAAAAAGATGTCGATATGGTCAGAGTTCATAGGTGGAGGGAGTCGCTTACTTTTAGGTTTCAGTCGGGTAAAGGGACCTTGACCAGATGGTCTGGAGCCCTCCTCTAAAAGTTCCAAAAATATGTTCAAGTCGGGTAAGTCGCTGGTTGAAATTCCCAGTTTAGCGCAAGTCTGTTGTTCCGTATTTTTCATAAATTTGTGCCACTTCAATTTCCTGACAAAAAAGGTGCAAATCTCTGACCCATGAAAAGGCATTAAAATGAGCAATAGGGACAAAAGACAGACCTCTCTCTAATAGGTTAATCTCTACTGAAGTAAGTGAGCGAGAGGAAAGATTAACAATTTTTAATTTGTTACCTTTCTGTCCCCATTGTTCGTTCTCGGCCGGTCCCTGAGTTGATATGGAAGTGGGTCCTTTGATAAAAAAGAGGAAGACGAAGAGGAGGAAGAGAAGGGAACAGCGGTAGTGATGGAGGAGAGTGGTTGTGTATTTGACAAAGATGATGGGGTTAGAGAGGCAGAAGATTGGAATTGATGTGAGAGTTCTGCTCCTCTCCCCTGTGGGTATCTGCATCGTCCCAACCATCTCTTACCCCTACCTCTTCTGTAAGATTGACCCCTCTGAGATTGACTTCTCTTGGGTTCTGAGTCAGAGGTCTCGAAATCCGATGATGAGGCCTCTGATTCTGAGACCAAAGTCCGTTGTTTCATAGACTGATATGCTCGGTTGTCCCTGAATTCAGTCAAATCCCGGACAAACTGGCGATGCTTTCTTTCCTTGAGCAAGTTCTGAAATCTGTCAACGGACGTCTGTAAGGACGATTCCCTTTTATTAAATTCTGGATCGTGTTTATATTTAAGGGCAGAGTCAGTCAATTCTTTGAGTTTAGATGAGGATTTGTCGAAAAAGACCTTCTCTTCTTCCAAAAGGAGTTTCATCAAACACAGAGAATTTTGGGTAAGTTGTTTTTCCCACCGTGTCAAGAAGTCAGGGGAGCTAATACGTGGAGCTGGGGTTATGGCGATTCGCAAACGTTTGGGTACAATTTTGTGTTCTAAATAACTCTCCAGGGATCTTAATTCCCACCAAGACTTAATATTGTCTTTGTAGGCCTCGTAAAGATCTCTGAAGATGGCCTTACATGTGGCCGTGGTTGTTAAACCTGGGGCTCAATGAACGACTTACCTTTTCTTGTTTTTTGTAAACCTTCTTGACTCTATGTATGTATTTATCGCCTCATATCTGTAGCCTTTGACTGTCTTTATGGTGCCAGGGCTATCGATGCGTGAAGCATCCTTTCCCGACAGTCATCGATCATTATTAGAGATGAGCGAGTAGTGTTCGATCGAGCCGGTATTCGATCGAATACTACGATATTCGGCATACTCGATTTCAATCGAGTATAACGGTGATGGCGCACTTAGAATTCGTTTCCCCTCCCACCTTCCCTGGCGCTCTTTTTCCAATCAACATGCAGGGGGGGTATGACAGGCCCGCGGAGCACGCTGGCAGCGCGAAAACAGCGTCTACATTGATTGGCTGGAAAAACCATGTGACCTTGAATATTAAAAACTCAGCTCTTCCTGCTCGTTCGCATATGCTGCGTGAACTTAGTCAGGGACAGAGGCTGGAGAAGGGACAGATAGGTTTTAGCTGTTGGACAGGCAGGAGCGTGATTAAAAGCCCTTATCAGGGCTACTATAGTGCAGTACAGTGATAGCTTTACTACAATATACAGTCTGCAGAGAACGGTTGCTGTATTCAGGGATAGCTGCTGGAGTAGGGACAGAGAGAGGCATTAGTGGTGTATTAGGTGCTCTGCTACATACAAAACTATATTTGGCACTACTGTTCTGCGTTCTTTTTGGCTGCAAAACCCTGTTATATACCTAGTGTGTTTATGCACCATCTGATCTGGCAGTATACGGCTGTGAATTTTATATATTTTTTTAAATACAGTTTATTTGGCCCTAGTGTTCTGGGTTCTGTGTGCCTGCAATACCCTTTTTGTATACCAGGTGTAAATACCCACCGTCTGACCTGTTAGTACATGGCTTGTGTACCTAGAAATATAAAAAAAAAAAAAAGCCTTTTCATTGGCACCTGTACTTTGCGTTCTCTTGCAAAATAATTGTATATACGTAGTGTTCATACACACCGTCTGATCTGTTTGGTACACGGCTGTGTACCTAGAAATATAAAAAAAAAAAAGCCTTTTCATTGGCACCTGTACTTTGCGTTCTCTTGCAAAATAATTGTATATACGTAGTGTTCATACACACCGTCTGATCTGTTTGTACACAGCTGTGTACCTAGAAATATAAAAAAAAAAGCCTTTTCATTGGCACCTGTACTTTGCGTTCTCTTGCAAAATAATTGTATATACGTAGTGTTCATACACACCATCTGATCTGTTTGTACACAGCTGTGTACCTAGAAATATATTTAAAAAAAAAGCCTTTTCATTGGCACCTGTACTTTGCGTTCTCTTGCAAAATAATTGTATATACGTAGTGTTCATACACACCGTCTGATCTGTTTGTACACGGCTGTGTACCTAGAAATATATTTAAAAAAAAAAGCCTTTTCATTGGCACCTGTACTTTGCGTTCTCTTGCAAAATAATTGTATATACGTAGTGTTCATACACCGTCTGATCTGTTTGTACACGGCTGTGTACCTAGAAATATATTTAAAAAAAAGCCTTTTCATTGGCACCTGTACTTTGCGTTCTCTTGCAAAATAATTGTATATACGTAGTGTTCATACACACCGTCTGATCTGTTTGTACACGGCTGTGTACCTAGAAATATATTTTAAAAAAAAGCCTTTTCATTGGCACCTGTACTTTGCGTTCTCTTGCAAAATAATTGTATATACGTAGTGTTCATACACACCGTCTGATTGTTTGTACACGGCTGTGTACCTAGAAATATATTTAAAAAAAAGCCTTTTCATTGGCACCTGTACTTTGCGTTCTCTGCAAAATAAATTGTATATACGTAGTGTTCATACAACACCGTCTGATCTGTTTGTACACGGCTGTGTACCTAGAAATATATTTAAAAAAAAGCCTTTTCATTGGCACCTGTACTTTGCGTTCTCTTGCAAAATAATTGTATATACGTAGTGTTCATACACACCGTCTGATCTGTTTGTACACGGCTGTGTACCTAGAAATATAAAAAAAAAAGCCTTTTCATTGGCACCTGTACTTTGCGTTCTCTTGCCAAAATAATTGTATATACGTAGTGTTCATACACACCGTCTGATCTGTTTGTACACGGCTGTGTACCTAGAAATACATAAAAAAAAGCCTTTTTCATTGGCACCTGTACTTTGCGTTCTCTTGCAAAATAATTGTATATACGTAGTGTTCATTACACACCGTCTGATCTGTTTGTACACGGCTGTGTACCTAGAAATATATTTAAAAAAAGCCTTTTCATTGGCACCTGCTACTTTGCGTTCTCTTGCCAAAATAATTGTATATACGTAGTTTCATACACACCGTCTGATCTGTTTGTACACGGCTGTGTACCTAGAAATATATTAAAAAAAAAAGCCTTTTCATTGGCACCTGTACTTTGCGTTCTCTTGCAAAATAATTGTATATACGTAGTGTTCATACACACCGTCTGAACTGTTAGTACACGGCTGTGAAGGCAAAATATTGTAACAAAAAAAAAAATAAAATGCGGAGGGGGCTAGCGGAATCGGACGTGGACGAGGACGGGGGCGCGGAAATGCTGTTGGTGGCCTTGTTGAAGCCAGTGGGGATACAATGCGTGCTGGTGAGGGTCAGCCAGGATCCCACTCATCCAGAATCCCTGCCTTTATGGGACAGTTAAGCAGGGGGCGGGTTACACCGCTGTTGAGGCCTGAGCAGGTTGAACAGGTGGTGCAATGGATAGCCGATAGCGCTTCCACACAGTTGTCCACCAGCCAGTCATCCACACAGTCTCACTCTGACCCTCCTTCCTCCACACCTGGCCAAC